>NW_020869903.1:581912-584412 GCF_003789085.1 Penaeus vannamei | reverse complement strand
TAAATTAACAAAGCTGAAAATAAACCTGCTTACGAGCGTTGATTTGCAGAGAAAATGTTGAAGTGAGGCCAAACTCACTCATTCTTAATTCTCCATGCCTAAAGAGAACTAAAATCTTTGACGGATTTTGCATTAAGAGGAAGAAATGTATGAAAAAGGTTCACTTGGAAGACAGCTGACGAGGTTTGACGTAGAGAAACGCCCAAGTAACGGTATACACACGCATTTCTCACCTTCCCTGTTTATTACTGAGGTTACTCTAGCCTCACATCAAATTAAATCAAAATATGAGCATAAAACAAATCGGAAAAAATCTATTTGTTTAGAGTTAGCCAGTAAAAAGCTCCCAGTAAAGGTACGAAGGCGCAATCCTTGCCTTCTATGTCTAAAGAAGAGCAGAATCAAAAGCGAATTCGCTTTAAAAAGGAACAAATCTGAAAAAAGGCCGACTCGGGGGGAAAGCCTGTGAGGTTTGACGAGCAGGAACGTCCGAGTGAGGTTTAACAGACACTCTCCTCGCCTTCTAAATCACCTGCTGGGAAGAATAGATAGTCAAATGAAATTAGATCAAAATATGAATCACGAAAATATCGAGAAAAGGGCGTTATTGTGAGCGTAGGGCGGCAGAGAGCTCCGAGTGAGGTTTAGCAGACGCATTCCTCGCCTTCCATGTCTCTTACTGAAGGATGATGGGACCTCAGTCGATGCCAGCAGGAGCGCCCTTTTCTCGCTTCAATAAAATAAACTCCTTTATGTCCTTTACACGGCTATTTAGTCTATGGAAAACCTCGTTCGTCCACGGGATGTGATAGTAATGTAGCGGGAGTAAAGGTGGAATGGAAGATAACGTAGTACATCTAGGAAAAAAATTGCATTAAATGTGGACTTTCTCAGTGGCTGTTCCTTTCAGCAGGTTCTTCCCCGGCAACGCTGCACTCTTTAAGGAATTATTCGTCAAGAGGCCCATTTGTGGCAGCGAGAAACCTTAAAACTTCCACTAACTAAGTCCTAGTGGTCACAGAGGCAGGCGTTAATCCCGTATATAAGCGAGAGAGCAGAGAGAGAGAGAAAATAGCAGGGAGGAGGCGCACTGAGCAGACGGCCGGACCAAACCCCACCCCATTTGGCTTTGGGATTTTGTGTGGAGGAAATAAGCCCAAAATTGAGAAAATTCCCCGATTAAACGCCGCTTCCCCTTCGTGGCGAAAGGCGGGCTGAAAGAGGAGAGGAAGGAGGTGAAATTAGTCCCGAAGTTGGAGTGAAAGGAAGTCAAAATTGGTAATAATATTAGTTGATCAGCAAACATGGCGTGCTGTTTAAGCGAAGAAGCCAAGGAACAGAAGAGGATAAACCAAGAAATAGAACGACAATTAAGGAAAGATAAGAGAGATGCCAGAAGAGAACTCAAACTACTGTTATTGGGTAAGCCAATCGTTGTGTCATTAGGTCATTAGGTCTTTTAAACTGCCAGTAAACGAGGAAACAATCGGGCGACTTGTAGGGTCGTCTGCTACCTGGAGACCCGAGTCGTCAACAATTTTTGTTTACCCACTCGATTTTGCCCTTAAACTGACCAGTGGAAGGACGACCGCAATCCCAGGTCATCCTAGCACCGTGTGTCAGGCCCCACAGGGCAGGAACGGTTGTGATAAGCAAGTAATTAGGGTTGTTTTGGGGGTTGGTGTTGGCTCAGCTGATCGCCCTCGTCCCTGTTGCTCATTGACAGGTCATCAACAGGGCTTCAAACCCGCATGTTGCAGCTCACTCCTGCAATCTTGCTTTATTTCTTGCCGTTCCTGGGGGTTTGGTTCCCTTTATTCGAATGTCCTTTTATGAATAAAGCAGTCATTTTGGTGGAAATACCCGAGTTTACACTTGGTTTGTGGGTTTTGATCCCCAAGCCCCACCCAAACTCCATTCAGCCTTGGGAGAGGAATAAGTGGCTTTTAGGCTGGTTTTAGGTTGATTTCGTATACTCTTAATGCTTGGTTGGTTTCCAAGGGGGATTTATGGTTACACTTTCCATTTTGAGATGTGTTTGGATAGGGACATAGGATTTTGGGTGGGGCTCCTCAGAGTAGAGTCACTTTATTGATACACATAAGTGTTGTAACCCATGGAAGTTTTGTATTTTAACCCCAACTGTGTATTAGAATGAGCCTAATTGATATTGTATAATGCTATGATAGTAGTTGAATGCCTTGATTTTTAGTAGATAGTAGATTAAGGATGTAGATTATAAGTGTAGGTGTGTCACTGAAGCCACTACATTTCCGAGGAAGGAACGCGGATTGCATATAAACCTTTAGGAAATGCCAAGGAGAAGCCAGTGATGAAAATGAGAGAAAAAAATTTACTGAAGTTATATTTGACATTCGTACTTACTGACTGAGTGTATTATGTATTTATCAAAGAAAGTAGGTTTTCTCGAAGGTATTCCATGTGTGGCGTGAACCTTTGGGATTGTATATATGACGGAACTTGAATTTTGTGCATATAT
>NW_020869903.1:549412-576912 GCF_003789085.1 Penaeus vannamei | reverse complement strand
ATTATTATTATTATTATTATTATTATTATTATTATTGTTATTGTTATGATTGCTATTATTTTATTGTATGTTTTCTTTATCATCATAGTGCATTCTATGGTTTTACATTTTTTTCTTATCAATAATGATTTTTAGAATTGCTGTTGTTTCTATGATTCTTGTTATCATTATCATGATGTTCACTACCATTATGGATGTTGTTATTGATATTTATATGATTATATTAGTAAGGAATTATTATTGTTATTAGTAGGGTATTAATAATATAATTTTCAATATTCTTATATTTATTGTTTGACTTTGACTATTACCAAGTTCTTTTCTGTTTTGTTATTATTACTATCATTAATGTTATTGTGGGTATTTTATTTTTATTATTATTATTATTAACAATTATAAAATTCCTTTTGATTCCAACAAGATGCCATAAATATTATTGTTTATAGTTGTTACTACAGGTAATAGTAGTAGTAGTGGTAACAGGAGTATGAATAGTAGTAGTAATGCTCATAAAATTGCAATTGCTATTGTTGTTAATGCCATTTTAGTAATTCTCTGTTGCAAGCATTGAGATTTTAGTTTTAATATAGCCATATGATTTTATTATTGTTGTTGATGTTGTTGCTATTAATATTATTACTCTTACTTTTAAAAAATGGCATTTTTATGATTATTATGATTATTATGATTATTATGATTATTATGATTATCATAGTAATTATAATTATAATTATAATTATAATTATAATTATAATTATAATTATATTACTACTACTTACTACTAACTACTACTACTACTACTACTACTACTACTACTACTACTACTACTACTACTACTACTACTACTACTACTACTACTACTACTACTACTACTACTACTACTACTACTACTACTACTACTACTACTACTACTACTACTACTACTACTACACCATCATTATTTTATTATTGTTATTATTATTGTTATTGTTATTGTTATTGTTATTGTTGTTATTTTTTAATAGTATTATTATTATTATTGTTATTGTTATTATTATTATTATTATTATTATTATTATTATTATTATTATTATTATTATTATTATTATTATTATTATTATTATTATTATTATTATTATTGAGAAAATGATTATTGTTACCATCATCTTCACTAACTCATTTTTGTTATCATGATGATGATCTACATCATCATCATTTATTGTCATTGTCATTGTCATATTTATTATCATTATCATTGTCATTATTGTTATCATCAGCATCATCAACATATTAACATTATTATTAATGTTATGATTAACATTAATAACATTATTATTATTACTGTTATTATTATTAGTTGGCTATTATTATGATAGAATTATTATCAGCATTATTATCATCATTCATAGTCAAAATAGCAGTATTATTCATAGTTGTGTTAGTAGTAGTAATACTTGTTGGAAATATTGTAATTTGATTAACCAGTATTATTATTCTGTATATCATTATTATTAATAACATTGTTAACCCATTGGCACCGGGTGTCACGTACGTACATGCCATGGCTGTTGTAGACCAAACGCGGGGCATCATGCCATGCCCATTCCCGTGCTACTGGCTCGTCGGACGGAGGTTGTTTTTCTCCAGTAGTAGCGGCTTCATTTATATGGTAAAGATTTTAGGCAATGGCACCTAAAGTGAAGGTAAACCTTCAAAATTTAAATATTTTTATAAATTTTAGCAAAATAAAATTTTTTATGTGCTATATGTCGCTCGCAGACTACCGATCGAGCCGGGCGCAAATAGGGGAAACTGCTGGTGCGTGCCAACAAGCCGGTGCATACGTAAACTTGACAAAATTTTTACCCATCGCTGATGGGTTAATGGTGTTGATATCATTATTTCTTTTATTTTAGGTATTATTTAGTGAATGATACCGAGTTCACAAAAATTATGAAAAAGTTTATTCAATTATAGTATAATAGTGTCAGCATTATCTTGAAGATCTTTTTTGGTATTGGCTCTATTAAACCCATGTTGCTGGGTGGCATGTGCATCCACGCCATGCCTATTGTGGACCAAGTAGCGGGTGGCATTGCATCATGACTATTCCTGTGTTGTTGGATGGAGCATAATTTTCACTGATAGTAGCAGCATCATTTCTGTGGTGAGACTTTTAGGCAATAGTACTGAAAGTGAAGATAAAACTTCACTTTTTTTTGTTTTTGTTTCTTTTATCATGATATAAGCTTTTAGGTGCCTGATATTTCCTGCAAATTACTGAAGGAGTTGGTGCAACAGGAAACTGTTGATGTGCACCAACAACTCCTGTGTTAATAGCCACAAGCTAAATTTTGACCCTGGTGTTAATGTCAGTAATAATACTTTTCCTTACAATTTTATCACTGATCTTAACTGATATTACCATCATTTTTGTTATAAGTAATGGTAGTTTTATCTGTAATGGCTGTCATATTAATTTTTTGATGTCATCACAATTAATTGTTTAAGGAATTTTTATTTTATGATACAGTGTATTGTGTAGGAAATTTCTGAATCCTCAGTTGGAATTGTCGGCCAAAGTAGCAAGGGAATGATAAACTAATATGTTCATATTTATCAATAACAATCTATAAATAATTAAATTGAAATGAATTGGAAGTTGACTAAAAACAGTCATGTGAAAGCTTAGTAACATGTTTAAGTTTAGAAAGATGTTCCATTTAACAATGCTGATCTGGATATGGCCAGAAATATGGTTGTTAGACTTACTTAAGTGGGCACTCTGAAAGGCTGGGCAAGCATGAACACCAGTTTTACTTCCTTATAAACCTTTTTAGCTTTTTTGCCATTACCCAATGTCAATTTTTGTCTTTTGATTTGTTTTCTCATGCACAGACTCCTACATATCAACACACTAGTTAGTCCAGTGCACAAAAAATAATAAGTAACATTTTTGATTTTTATTTTAAGTAATAATCAGTTTTCTTTAAGACAATTAGCACTGCTAGTTAGGGGGAGCATGAATAGGATCCTGAGTATGAAAATAGTGTCTTTCCGGGGCCAGTGTTCTTCAGGTGATGGCTTATGGATGGTACATTCCACACTCCTTTATCAATGGAATTCATACAAAAGCCCCTTCCTGAATGTCCACTGAATTTAATCATCCTCTAAGAGTTTTGTGCACTTGTGGGGATTCATTCCTGCCACACCAGCCTGTAGCTGAAATTCTCTTAGCAGCATTTTCCCATCATTTTGTCTGTAAGACAAATTTCCCCTGGGGAGCATTCACATTGTCCTCCCCTCAAGCCAGATTTTTTCATGGTGAGATGGTCACCAGCACATGGACCCAAATCCAGGCAGTAGGCTTACTTGAGCAGCCACTCTGACAGGTGTGGCTTGTAGGCCAGGCACACACTAATGCTTATGCGGAGACAAGAATCCATGCCTCTCCTTTGTAATGTTATTTTCTCCAATTTTGCATTAGCGTTTTTAGTTTTTTGCCATTTCCCATTGTCTGTTTTTGTCATTTGATATTTTGTATCTAGATGATAGACATTCTCTTGCACAGACTTCATATCATTGTTATAGGTAGTCCATAACTCAGTGCATTAATAGTAACTATAAGTAACATTTTGTTATTTGTAACAATAAGTAATATTTTGTCGTGTCCCTCTTCTGCTGCTTGGCACTCATTCCACACTCATTTATCAATGGAAATAATGCAAAAGGCTCTTCTTAAATGCCCATTGATTCTCATTACTCTCCAAGAGCTTTGTGCACTCAAGACGAGTTATTCCCTTGAGCCATAATTCTTGTGACGGCAAGTTCCTGTCACCCCGGCCCTCAGTCATTCTTTTCCTTAACATTATGTTCATGTCACATGCCCCAAAAGCCAGATATTTTCATGAAGTGAGGGTGATGGCATCTGGATTGTGTGCATTAATACAAGTTTCAATTATTCAAAATGTCATAGATATAAGTCAGATTTCTGGCATTTACATAGATTGGAATTGAATATGACCTGTTTTTCTTAATTGAATCTAGGAGTTGAGATTGTTCCCTCATATATGAGTGATCCTCCAGTTGAGCTATAAGTTAATTGCCTGTTCGTGAACAGTGCAACTAAAAATTTGACACGAAATGTGGTATGGGGCTGCAACTGGTGTGTCTTGAAAATCCTCGATGTACTCATCGCTCTTGATTGTTTATGAAATTTTCATTTTATGTTTATTGAATATTTTTTATGGTATATGTAGGGCATTTATAATTGCTTTGTTTTTATTGATATTATGGCTGCTATTACTGTAATTATTCATAGCATTAATATTACTACTACTATTGCTGTTGGTGATGTCATAGGCTTTATCATGAGCTAATGAATAATATTTCACTAAAAACCAGTCTTACTCATAAGTTTGCAACCCAGGGTGACTTCATTTATCACTAGGTCAAATCACTATTGTCCCACAGCACAAACATCTGAAGAGGGAGTCACCTGACTGTGATCAGTTGATTGCCTGTAGGATGCTATAATGATATTGTCAGCGGTTACTATCTTCAAAATTTAAAGCTCTTAGTCTCAGTGAATGTTAGCTAATGTTACTCTTTATAGTTCCAGTATTGTTGCTTGCGTTTATTAATGTTAATAATATCATTATCATCAGCAGCACCATCTTCACCATTAGAATGTTTATTGGGATTAATATTATGATGTGTCATCATAGTTGATATATTTGTTATTGATGTTATTGTTGGTGTTATTATTTATCATTCTTTTTATTATTGTTGTTGTTTCTGTTGATATATTTTTTTGTTTTATTATTATTATTTTTTATTTTATTTTATTTTATTTTATTTATTTTTTTATTATTATTATCATATTTGTGAAAATTGTGACAATTTTTATTATTATTATTACTATTATAATTTTATCATTGTTTTGTTTTCATTATTATTGTTGTAATTATTATTGCTATTATCATTATTATTATTGTTGTTGTTTTTTATGGTTATTATTGTTATTTTGTTTTTATGGTTATTGTTGTTATTTTGTTTTAAGTATTGTTAAGATTATTGTTATGATTTTCATAACGGTATTTATTTTTTATATATTATTATGATGATTGTTGTTTGTACTGCTACTGCTGCTACTACTGCTGCTGCTACTATTACAACTACTACTATACTACTACTACTACTACTGTACTACTGCTTCTACTACTATTAGTAGTAGTAATATTGTAATTAGTAACATTGAATGGGGAATAACCAGTGCTGCAGCTATGATTGTCAATATTATTACAAAATATTGGTGATACAGTCATTATTATAACTTGTTTTTATGGTATGTTTTTATTAATTTTGATATCAATTGGTGTTTTTAATGGATATGTTTAATAAGAGACTGGTCCATTGCTTTATATAAGTAAACAGTGAAATTGTCATGGTGTTAGTGTTCCGTGATGATGATGATATTCATGACAGTTGTTTACCCCCTAGAATCACAATGCTTCTAGCTTACCTGGACCCCCAGCCACAAAATAGACATGTTTTCTAGTTCCACTAAGGGAAATTGTGGTATTTGGCATTTGAAGAGAAAAATATTACACACCAGATGTAAATTTTATTTCCACATCTCAAATTCAACGAGTATCAGTAGAGCACAAAGTTCAAGAAGTTATCACACTTACTATCTGTATATGAATGAAAGTTGGGGAGAGTTTAACTATGAATATGTAAAAAAAAACACTTGCAGAATATTTTATATTTTATTTTATCATATGAAATGATAAAATGTGTATTTTTATGTACATAAGTAACTAGATAGTAACTAGGAGTAAAAGTTTTTTGTTGGATGAAATATGCCATACAGAACCAGAAAATCTCATTGTCACATTTCAGTCCCAAGAAGATAGAGGCTTGAAGACAATAATGTCTCTTTGGCTCAGGCATGCGAGGGAGTATAGTTGAGAGTGTAGGGGATATGGTTGTGGCTGAAGGAACTTACCAAACAGTACCAGATATATTAGAGGACACAGTGTACGTCTTATTCATAACAGGAAAGTTATGATAGTTTTGACTGGCCATGATCATAGTAAATAAATAGACTGTGAACATCTAGTTGAATAGCCTTGATCTTGGTGAATAAGATTTTTGGGTTTGATGCCTATAGAAGCAGTAGTATTACTGTTACTGTTTCTGTTACTGTTGCTATTACTATTAATATTACTATTACTATAACTATTACTATTGCTGCTGCTGCTGCTGCTGCTGCTGCTGTTACCATTACTGTTACCATTACTGCTGCTGCTGCCACTACTGCTACTACTGCTACTAGTACTACTACTAGTACTACTACTAGTACTACTACTAGTACTACTACTACTACTACTACTACTACTACTACTACTACTACTACTACTACTACTACTACTACTACTACTACTACTACTACTACTACTACTACTACTACTACTAGTAGTAGTACTACTACTACTTTTACTACTACCGCTACTACTTGTACTACTACCACTACTACTTGTACTACTACTACTACTACTTGTACTACTACTACTACTACTACTACCACTACTACTACTACTACTACTACTACTACTACTACTACTACTACTACTACTACTTGTACTACTACTACTAGCACTACTACTAGTTCTACTAGTAGTACTACTACTACTAGTACTAGTACTACTAGTAATACTACTTCTACTACTTCTACTACTAGTACTAGTACTACTACTAGTACTACTACTAGTACTACTACTACTACTAGTACTACTACTACTACTACTACTACTACTACTACTGCTACTGCTACTGCTACTACTGCTTCTACTACTATTACTGTTACTATTTCTATTACTACATCTATTACTACTACTATTACCACCATCACTATTACTACTGGAAATGTTGCTGATAATAGGGAATTGATATATAAGATTTTGTGGTATTATTAGACACGTATCAAGTTTTATGTCTGAAATTATAATTTTTTCTTTTAAGCTTGATTGCTCCTTTAATTGGTTGCTCCTTTGTTTGCAGTATTGATGATCTTGTGCTTAGATATGGTTTTGGTTATTTTTGGCTGAGGGCTGGATGAGAATATGCAGTCATGGAAAAATTTACCTGTGAGGACTGAGATGATGATGACATCATGAAAGGCACATCTGAATGTCTTGTCATGTGTGCACAAAGCTCTTGGAGGAAGATTAGACTCAATAGGCATTTAGGAAGGGTTTTATGCATTGTTTCTATTGATGAGTTATGGCTGGAAAGAACTCTAGCTCTAAGGAGGACACTGTTTCCATATTCAAGATTCTGTTAATGTCTACTGTTACCAGTAACACAGGGTGTTATTTATTATTACTGTAAATGTACAGGTGACAAATATAGACAATAGATAACAAATATAAACTGTGGAAAATGGCAAAAAGGCAAAAAATGTTTTTGCAAAGAAAGAGATAATAACATTCCAAAGGGAAAGTAAGGAGCAGTGGTAGTACTCTTTTTAATGCTCTAAAATTGAATACCTTAACCCCTATTATATGGATGATGGAAAAATCTGGGTTGAGGGCAGGGTGACGTGATCATGCCGTCATTGGGCAAAATGGCCGCAGGCCTATTGATAATCAAATGTGGTATGTGACATGCGTAAGCAGTGACTGAAAGAGCAGTGGCTTCAGGATAGCATTGTATCATTCCCATTCCTGTGCCACTGGCTCGTCGGACAGAGTTTGTTTTTCTCCAATAGTAGTGGCTTCATTAATATGGTAAAGATTTTAGACAATGGCAGCTATAATGAAGGTAAACCTTCAAAATTATAATATTTTTATAAATTATAGTAAAATAAAATCTTTTAGGTGCCAAATGTCGCTCGCAAACTTCCAATCGAGCTGGGCGCAAACAGGAAACAATAATTAAAAAATACATGTAATGATAAAGAATGTGGTAATGATACTGGTAATATGAAAAGACTAGTAATAATATTAATAGTATTAAAAAGATCCCAAAATACAGGGAATGGGTGAAATCAAGTGAGGTCCATTAAGCCTACTAATTATTTCTTCTGTGACTAAGAGATTGTGGAACTACAGTAGAGAATATGTGTACCTAATGCCAGAAGGTTATGATTTATGTAAGAATCATATATAATATCTTATATTTCAAATGTTTTTCTTTGTATATATAGTTAGGACATTTATATTGACTTTTTTTTTTCATGTTCAAAATCCACTTGAAAACTGTAATATTGTAATCTGTTTCTGTTTTATTGCAACATGTGACCTTGAATTGATAGGAACCAATAAAAGTTGTGGGGAAGTAGCCAAGTAACTCATTTTGATGCACAGATATACAAAATGCATACAGGACGAAATGAAATAAGTATATTAATAAGGCTACCTAATATTTATGAAATTTGATTTATACAGATTATGTAATTTGATTTATTTTTATTATTGTTGTTATTATTATTATTATTATTATTATTATTAGTAGTAGTAGTAGTAGTAGTATTGTTATTATTGTTATAATAATAATGATTTTGATTATTATTATGATGATGATGATGATGTACAGGTATGGAAGTATTTAGTTTTGTATTTTTTTGTGCAAATTTACCCAGTTGTAGCGTCTTTGTACTGGAAAATGGTTAGTCAAGGATATATGATGTTCTAATCATTGAGAGCGTAATATTTGGATATTTATGCAATTAGGAACAAACTTTTGATCTGTTTATAGAGGGTCTTATTTTCAGTTCAGCATTTATTGGTATTTCACTTGGAAAATGTTTAGAATTTAGATTATTACAAGTGGTTCTGACAGAAGTTAATAGTATGTTGTTTGTACGTATAGAGATGAATGTTGATGTGCATGTGTGTCTGTGTGTACATCTGTATGTATGTATGAATGCAAGGAGCTGATGCTTTGTTAAGTGTTTTAGAGCCCTTACCCAATTATTTCTCCTCCATTGTATTTATTTATTTATTTTTATAGGAGAATGAAAGAAATATACATTTTGTGTTTGATTGAAATTTGACTTTTTTATGAATACATTTCTTCTTTCTTTCTTTTTTTTATAGGAGTATGAAAAGATAGAAGTATATAAGTTCCCAAAATATTCCATTTCCATTAGCACATGTTAATTTTATTATTTTAGTAATTTGCTATACTATTTTTAGCACTTTGTGAGTCTCCCATTCTGCTTGCTTTTCAAATAGATTTTGATATAAATTAAATTGCTCTCATCATTGTGTGTGAGGAAAAAGGGGAGAGAGAGAAAAAGACTGAGGTCCCTTCTTCAGGAAGTGATGAGCAGAAAAAGTTACAAAACCAAAGGACATGAGATAAATATTTAGAGTTACATCAAAAAGAGATGTGCCCACATTTTTCTAGAGGTTGAAGCACATAGTTACTATGAATGTTTTCCCTTGGTATGAAACTAATATATGAAGGACATTTATAAAGCTTGTTCAAAGATATTACTATGTAAACCCTTAGTAGTTGTTTAATGTACTGTATCCTCTTTGGTTGGACTAAAGAAAATACCATTTCAGATGCAATTTCCCAATCTCTAAACTGTTATGTGTCAAAACTAACTTTCTGCTCTCTATTACAGGCACAGGAGAATCTGGCAAATCTACCTTCATCAAGCAGATGCGTATTATCCACGGTGCAGGTTATAGCGATGATGACAAACGAGGGTTCATCAAGCTGGTCTTCCAGAACATCTTCATGGCCATGCAGTCAATGATCAGGGCCATGGACCTTCTTCAAATATCTTATGGAGACTCTGCAAACAGTGTAAGTGCATTGATGCTGGGCTCTACCTTGCAATGTATTTGTTTATTGCCGATGTATTTGTATTCTGTTTATGTGAAAGCTGCTTTGTCTTCTAGGGTGTACTTTAGAGAGGAGTTTGTTTAATTTCTTTTTAATTATGTGGTTTAAGAAATCAAATAATGTTGGTCACATATATGAACTAGCTGGATGAGAGAAGGACATAGGGGCATAAAGTGTATTTTAATCCTGCTCTTTGTGAAACCTATTGTAGGTAAATGTATAGTGAGATAGTGGAGCATGAATATGATGCAGCACTCATAACTGCTACCTAGTTTTTGTTATGCTTTTGAAATTGCTGGCTATTTATTTGATTTAGTTCTATACAAGAAGAATTTTGCTTTAGAAAAGAATACTTGAGGATCATCCAAGACACAGACCTACATTTGTTATCAGTTAAGAATGTAAATTTTTGATTTATTTATTTTCACAAATTAAAATGTAAACAAGTCAATCTATTAAAACAGATATACCGCATTCATAGTTGTTGCTAACTTTTACTAGAAAGGCTGCAGTAAGATGTTAATTAAAAGAAAGAGATATTTCTTGGAAAAATTGATATATGATGAATATATTTAGATTTGGTATAGTATACTGCATAAGGTCAATATTTACTCTACCCTTTATCTGTGAATATATGAGTAGATGGATTTGTTTGATAGTTATAGATTTATATATTTAACCAAAGAAAGTTAAAAGATAGACAGACTTAAATTGTTTTGAAGTGTCAATAAGTCCAATAGAACTGAGATGTAGAGTAGGAAAATGTTCAGGAAGGTGGGGCATTTGTTAAAGATGAACTACAGATAGAATATATGCATAACTAGACAGTCTTTTGTAAAATACTGCAGATACCCCAAAAATAATTGTTGAGAGAGTTTACAGTCTGATCAGTATGCAAAAGAGTTCATAGTAGTGTGGGGGATAATAGTGAAAAGGAGTTCTGATGTGGCTTGTGTCTGGCTGAAAGTTAAACTGAAAGCAGAGTGACTGAAGGGGGTAAAGGTATGCCTTACTGTGCAACATGTGAGTGGATTAGGGTAGAAATTGAGATATATAGTGAGTGGCAGTCTTGTCTTGGCCATAGATAGATAGTACAACTAACTTGTTAACTGTAATTTGTCATTTGTGTATCAATGTTCTGTATTGTAATGTCTATTATTTTAATGTGAACATCTCCTACATAAAATTGAAAGTTTTTGAAAATACTATTAAATGCTTCAACTTGTAGGCAGCACCTTCATACCTTTTTAATTTTATTTAATGCATATACTCTTCTCATCAGTAAAACAAGTGCTGTTTAGTTCATATAAGTACACTACAGTATATGCTATGTAATGGTAATTGCTTGGTGTTCATCTCGATGTAGCATCCTGTGATAGATAGCTTTTTACAGATATTTAAATGAAGGATATCCATACCTTTATTCTAAAAGGTTTAGTGTTAGAAACAGATACAAGATATGTGAGAAGCAGATTCAAGGAAAAAAGGGAATGATATAGCTAAACTTATTATGATGCTCATATTACTTTATATTAGTCATCACATTCCAAGTTCCAAAGTTTAGACAGCTAAATTTCAGTACAGTGTGTGATATTTGGTGGTCAAATATCACATATTATCTCTTGCACTAATGATAAGGGATATTGCATACTCTTTAGTGAAAAATAAGTTTTTATACACAATAGAAATAAAAGATGCTAGTTTAATGCCAGAAGCTAACTTATTTGGTTAGCAGTCATTTCCAGGAATTAGGTTAATAGAATACATGTATGTAATATGTTTGTGTTTATATATGTTTTATTTGCCTAAGCTTAAATTTTCTTCCAACCCTCATGTTATTTTAAAGAAGAATAAATGATGCAATTTTTTGGGCCCAACTAATGAGAGGTGTCTTTTGCCCAGTTAGTGAAAGAATAGGGAAAACTGATATGAAACTTAGAGAATAAGAGAATGTAATAACACAGCTGTCAGTCAGATTATAACATAATTTTTTTTTCAGCAATGATAAACTGTATCACTCCTCTTTTTCACCATTCGCCATTTGTACCTCTTCTCTGATAAACCTTCTACCTATCTTTAACAGGAACACGCAGATCTGGTGCGAGCGGTGGACTATGAGTCAGTCACAACGTTTGAGGAGCCATATGTAACTGCCATGAAAAGCTTATGGGCTGACACCGGCATCCAACACTGCTATGATCGTCGCAGAGAGTACCAGCTCACAGATTCAGCAAAATAGTATGTGGATCTTTTGATCATACTATTTGCCCATTATTACAGCTTTGATAATAGAGGTTTAGCATGTTAGGGCAGTTAGAAGCTTTTTAGTTATTTTTGTGAAGAATGCAGTTATTTTAGTATGTATTGCATATATACATATGTTGTGAGTGGAGTGATTGCCAGGGTGGAGTTATTGCGCGAGTGGTGTTATTGCATCAGTGGAGTGATTGCACGAATGGAGTGTTTGAAAGAGATAGAGAGAGAGAGTGAGAGATAGAGAGCAAGTGGGAGATAGAGATAGTAGTAGTTTTCCTACTTCTCTGCACACATTTACACAAGGGCTTAAATCCACAACAAATAGCTCATATGATACATAGTTAAAGATGAAGGGAAATCCTGATAATGTAAATGCATAGATAAGTTTGTGTGAGTGTGTATAATTGTATTTATTTAATAGTTAAGAAAGAAATAGTTGTTTATTTGTATACTTATTGTATGTTTATAATTTAGTTCTCAAGTTATATATTTGAGAATCATTGTGAAGTTGGAGAATCACATAAAAGTGATCTTTTTATTCCCATCTCTGCAGAGACACGCACGAGCGCACACACACGCGTGTGCACACTCAAACACACCTACACACACACACACACTCACACACCACACACACACACACACACACACACACACACACACACACAAACACAACACAACACACAACACACAAACACACACACGCACACGCACACGCACACGCACACGCACACACACACACACATATGCACACACACATATGCACACGCACGCACACACAAATACACACACACAAACACACACACACACGCACAAACACACACGCACACACACACAACACACACACACACACAACACACACACACACACACAAACACATACACACACACAAATACACACACACACATAAATATACGTATGCACACAAATACACATGCACACAAATACACACATGCACACAAATACACACATGCACACAAATACACACACAAATACACACACACACAAATACACACACACACAAATCACACACACACATACAAATACACATATGCAAACAAACAAGCGCACACACACACACACACACACACACACACACAACACACACACACACACACACACACACACACACACACACACACACACACACACACACACACACACACACACACACGTACAAACAATATATTCATTTGTAATCATACAAAATGTTTTAGAAACCGTATAAAAATTATATAGATAAGCACCAGTAGACTGCTTTAGATTTAGATTTTCCACAATTAATGTGTTTACAATGATAGCAAGGTAGCTATATTTTGTTTTTGTTTTTCACTTAAAGACTGTAGTTATAACATATGCAGTTCTCAATATTTTACTGTTAATATCTTTTATTTATTTTTTTGTTTTTTATGTTGTAACACAAGTAACCTTTATATAGGGAATAGTAAGTTTTCTTGGCAATGTGTGAAGTGCATGGTGTATATATAACCTTCTTTTGTTCAGTTTTTTTTTATGGTTATGTCTAGTTTTCCTTTCATTTAGAAATAAGATAGATAGTAAATGTTTTCAATGAAAATTAGATGTGGTCTATCTTTATGTAAGATTAAGAAAAATATATCCTATCAGATTTTGTTTTAATGATTTCACTATTTGATAATGTTTTGCACATGACAGTAGTGTTTCATATGTGAGTTATTACTTCAAGCTAATATTGGTGGTGCAGTCAGCAAGTGTCCGTATACAGTGCAATTCGTCTTCGCATTCTTTGTAAAATTTAAAGTTTCAATGAAAATTGGGTCATTGGCAGACTTGTTAATCTGTAAACTCTTGCTGAATATCAAGAATGATTTAGGAGTCATTGCTATGAAGTATTTTTATAATTATTATGATAAATGTATCCCAGCAGTAACATTTCAGTTAAATACTTTATAAAATTGCACAGAAAAGTGGCTAATAGCTTTCAAAAGGCACAAAGGTAAGGAAAGATGTCTTGATATAGTATTCATATTACGTTTTTGATTAATATTATTTTCTTATAACTGTTGTTATTCTTGTAACCATATCTTAAGGATCTCTGTTCTTATACTCTCCTTACTTATAATTCTTCATTAAATGTCTATAGGCTGTGTAGTAGTTTGAAAATATTAAAAGCAACTACTGAAATGTTAAGAGAAGAAACATGTGTTGAAAAAAGAGAAATAGAGAGAGAGAGAGTGATAGAGAAAAAAGAAATAGAAATAATCAGTAAGTTGATCAGTGATATATTATAAAGATGTCTTTTCTTTTCTTTTCTTCTTTGGTTCATTTTAATGGAAAACACTGATATGTGCAAAGATATAATTTAAGTTTTATATATATGTGCAAATGGTGAGGGGAGTGCTAAAGTTTTATAAAAGTTGATTTCTCTTTGTAAATTCATTGGCTTTCATTGTGTTGAGTGATGGATCTACAAGTAATCTATAGCTTCACGGTTCTCCTCTGCCCAGAAGATCAAAATCTACACCCCCCTTTGTGCTCTCCCTTGTTTATGTTTTTTTATTGATAAAAGTAACTTTTAATCGTACCTCTTGAGCGTTGACTCCTTAATTACAATTTTTTCCAAGTACGGTACTTCCTGAAGCTTGTATTGCTTACTGTATCCTTCAATAATGCAATAATTACCTGTAGTTGCTAAATTATCTTTGTATCCCAACAGCTATTTAACAGACTTAGACCGCATAGCTGCCGAGGACTATGTTTCCACACTACAAGACATTCTAAGAGTGAGAGCACCCACAACAGGCATTATAGAATATCCCTTTGACCTAGAAGAAATCAGATTTAGGTATGTTCTGTGGGAAGCTCTCACACATATGTGCCCGGGTTGGTAGGTAGTGTACCAGCTCTGACGTGTCTCGAGGCCTTGTTGATCCCTCCCGGTGTAACTTGAGAAAGCGCTAACAAGTTTGGGAATTAGTACCTTTTTTTTTTTCTTTCTTTAATTTTTTTTGTTTTTTTTTTTCCTTTTTTTTTCTTTTTTTTTCTTTTCTTTCCTTCTTTTTTTCCTGGTTAGACCAAATGGATAAAAAGTGTTTGTAAAGAGGCATTGAATCAACTTTATAAAACTTGTGGCACACGAAAAGGCATCAGCAAGGTTGTACCATATCTCACTGATGCTGCTCCCCATCACCATCCACCACTTGACACTATCAGAGGAACACCGACAAAGACAACTGTTTTTCCTTTGCAGTTATCTTGATGATTTGGAGCGTATCATATCATCGGACTTCTTACCGACCGAGCAGGATATTCTTAGGGCTCGAGTACCAACCACTGGAATCATTGAGTACCCCTTTGATCTGGACTCAATCATCTTTAGGTATCAGAAAATCTTGAATTCATTAGGCCCTCCCCTGTCAGCCAGAGCAGAGTAGCTAGATCCCAGTGCATAGAGTTTATACCAGTGCCGTTAACCTAACATTGTGGAGGTAGAGTCCCTTTTGTATCCCTATGTCAGCATTGTAATGCTCTGCAAATTGTTGTATAACAGAGTTGCAATTACAACTACCACCCATGTCTCCCATAACCCAAGGACTCTCACAAAGTTACTCATTGTTTATCAAGAGTGCGGTCCATAGTTGATTCCCTATCAACCGTTGGAATCTCTATTGTGTAGTCATATCTATGGCTAATATCTGAGTAAAGATTTAGTGATAATTTAAATTTCCTGTTGTGCAAAACTTATCTCTCCTTTGAGTGATTGCCCTGAAGAGTTAAACAATTATTACTTATATTAACAAGGTTAATATCTTCAGATGCATTTTGGATCTGGATTGCAAGATCCACATGGTAAGGAAATTTCCCTTTCTCAAATTAAGCTTTGTACATACATATTTGTTTCTTTTTCCTTTTAACTAAGGAAGCAATTTTTGCACAGTATGAAATTTAAATTTAAGCTATCACTAAAGGAGTAGCCAAATTATCTATTCTTTAGTGCATCATATAAAAAAGACAAAGCAAAAAAAAAATCTCCCCATGAATGTTAAACCACCAGACATGCAACCTTATGCTTCAAGGAAAGGCAAGAGGCACGTGAACTTACCTGTAGTCATTGTGCACCTGTTATTGCACAATACATGTGTCCTCACCCTTCATACTCTTTCACGTACTTTATGTGTTTGTTCCCAATATTATTTATATCTACCTAGTGTGACCGTATGCATCATCTTGTAGTCATCCTCTATACATACACATGAAATCTGAGGTCCTTGGGGGTATAGATAGTGCAGTAGTTTGGTTTCAAAATGCTTACATTGTGCAACTCGGTCCCATTATGTATATAAATATATATATTTATATATATAAATTATATATGTGCTGTATTAATCTATAAATGTCTTCTATATTTTTCTTTTCTTTTTTAGTTTTATGGAATAAAGGAGAGAGTGGAGATCAGTATCTTCAGTCAAACTTTATCTTTTGTAATTTATGTTTTGTAATTCTTTGTACTAAAGGACCTGTATATAAGTCTCAAGTCTACTTTCTTTCATTACTATTTGATTAATGCAAAATATGAATTTGATCCATAATTTAAACTTTTCCTAAAGATCAGTAATTGTTAATGTGAAGTCATATACAGTAGTAGTTTCCTAAAAAAAGAAAAAAAGAAAAAAAATCATTCATGCCTGTTTTTGTTCTGTAATTTCCTTTAATTTTCTCTTTTTCTGTCTTCTGTATGTGTATTTGACTTGTGAATCTCTGTAACATATTTGCTTGGGGGGGAATTTAAACCGTGACTCCACCTGCAGAATGGTAGATGTCGGTGGTCAGCGATCTGAGCGACGGAAGTGGATTCATTGCTTCGAGAATGTCACCTCTATCATTTTCCTGGTCGCACTTTCTGAGTATGATCAGATCTTGTTTGAGTCTGACAATGAGGTAAGTTGTGGACAGAATTTTTCTTTTTCTTTTTTTTTGTGGGAATGTGTTGTTGATAACATTTGATGTGGCATATATATGACTGTATATAATTGTTTTTTGTTTTTAATAATGATATTCTTATGATTTGCTGCCTATTCTTGCTATTCCATATTTAAGATTGATTAAGGCTGAAACTAAAGTAAAAGGCTGAGATTGTTCAGTAATGCTAGCTGATATGACATTTTTGGGTGAATTATCACTCTACCTTTCATTCACTGAAAAAAGTCTCAAGGGAAACTTTCATTTCATGTTATTTGGGGCTTGAATTTGAACCATCGTATAAGAAAAATGTTTTGGAAAATTAAAAGATCTTGTTTTCTTGTATCTTAAAGAAAAGAAAGAGAGGAGGAAAAAGTGTTAGAATTAGACATGAAATGTTAATAGTGTTATGTCAGGTAGTTTTGTGTCCATAGTGCAAATGGGGTTTTAGTGATGCAACTCTCCCAATGTTTCAGTGACATCTAAGTTAGCCGATTATTTTAGTGGCCAGGTCAGTGTTTGTATGGAAACCCAAAACCCTATAGGATCCACTTCTTTTATCTCAGCCTCCTTCAACTCCTCTTTTCTGCTCCACCTCTTCCTCCATGTACTTCCCCGTGCCATGCCTCCCTTTCAATTTTTCTTCTTTCTTCCGTATTTCTTTTTTCTTCATCATTCCTTCTTTCTTCATTTCTTCTTCTTCTTCTTCTTCTTCTTCTTCTTCTTCTTCTTCTTCTTCTTCTTCTTCTTCTTCTTCTTCTTCTTCTTCTTCTTCTTCTTCTTCTTCTTCTTCTTCTTCTTCTTCTTCTTCTTCTTCTTCTTCTTCTTCTTCTTCTTCTTCTTCTTCTTCTTCTTCTTCTTCTTCTTCTTCTTCTTCTTCTTTCTTCTCTTCTTCTTCTTTCTTCTTCTTCTTCTCTATCCTCCTTCTTTTTCTCCTCCTTGTCCTTGTCATCTCTTCTTTTCCTCTTCCTCCTCCTCCTCCTCCTCCTCCCTCCTCCTCCTCCTCCTCCCTTCCTCCTCCTCCTCCTCCTCCTCCTCCTCCTCTCTCCTCCTCCTCCTCCTCCTCCTCCTCCTCCTCCTCCTCCTCCTCCTCCTCCTCCTCCTCCTGCTCCTTTTCATCCTCCTGTTCCTCTCCCTTGTACTCTTCCTTGTACTCCGTATTCTCATTCTCCTTTGGCTTCTCCTCCCCTGCTCCTTTTTCATATATTATACCCTCATATTTCAACCTCTTGTATTTCATATAGGGTCAATTTTTGCTCAGTTCCTCCTCCTTCTCCTTCTTCTTCCTCCTCTCCTCCTCCTCCTCCTCCTCCTCCTCCTCCTCCTCCTCCTCCTCCTCCTCCTCCTCCTCCTCCTCCTCCTCCTCCTCCTCCCTTTTTTTCTACTCTACTACTATTTCTTCTCCCTCCCTTTTCTTCTTTTTCTTCTCTTCTTTCTTCTTCTTCTTCTTCTTCTTCTTCTCTTCTTTCTTCTGCTTCTTCTTCTTCCTTCTTCTTCTTCTTCTTCTTCTTTCTTCTTCCTTCCTTCTTCTTCTTCTTCCTTCTTCTTTCTTCTTCTTCTTCTCTTCTTCTTCTTCTTCTTCTCTTCTTCTTCTTCTTCTTCTTCTTCTTCTTCCTCCTCCTTCTCTCTCTCTTCTTTCTCTCTTTCTCCTCTTCCTCTTCCTGTTCCTTCTCTTTCTCTACTTCTTCCTCTACTTCATCTTTCTCTACCTTTACCTTTTCTTCTTCCTCCTCCCCCTCCTCTTTTTTTTTTTTCTATTCCTCTCCTTCTTCTCCTTCTCCTCCTATGCCTACTCCTCTGCCTCCTTCTCTTCCTCCTCTTCTTCTTTTTGTACAACTTCCTCCTCATCCACCTCATTCTCTTCCTACACTTCCGTCCAACTCATCCTTCCTCCTCCCCTCCTTCTCCCTTGCCTCCTGCTCCTCCTACTTCCTTCTCCTCCTCCTCTCCACTTCCTCCTTCTCCTCCTCCCTCCTCCACCTCTTCCTTTTCTTTTTCTTCTTCCTTGTCTTTCTCCTCCTCTTCCTCTCCCCTCCCCTCTTCTGTATTCCTTCTCTTCTTCCTCCTCTCCATTTTCTGTCTTGTTGATGCTCTCTTGAAAGGGGCAGATTCCCCAATTAATATGTAATGATGGTAGATAAACAACAATTGCATCCTCTGAAACTAATAATTCGTATTACAGTGTTATTTTCTTAATTTTTTATTTTCTTATTTTTCCTTTTTTTTGGTCTCCCTCTTTGACCTGAATTTAACCCTACTGGTGCGTCAAGACTGGAATGTTTTGATCAACCTTTTTCTGCTAATCAGAAATGGATACATTCAGTGACAGTCTTCTTAGTTTCATAATGAGGAGGCGTCAGATTAGTTTTATAATCTTGTTTTAGCCAATAGCTCAGGTAAATCTGACTGTAGTTAAGCAGGGCAATACTGTTTTGAATATTGCCTGGTGTGTTGTGCTAAGTTTCTTTTCTCTCTTTTTTTCCATTGAATAAAGGGAAAATAGTTGTCAGTGGGACACTTGGGTCAGATACTACATTTACTAATGATTCTTAGATGTGATAGCTTTTGAGTATTACTTTCTTTTTCATATACTATATCCTCATATTTCAACCTCCTATATTTCATATTAGATGAAATTCTTCTCAATATTTATTGGGAAGAGTCGCTTAATAGAAATTATATGAAAAACTGATGTTATTATCATTACTTTCTTCATCATTAGTATATTTGTTATCAATTTGTCAGGTTGAAATGCACCTTTTCATTTTTATCTTACAGAACCGAATGGAAGAATCAAAGGCCCTGTTCAAGACCATTATCACATACCCCTGGTTCCAGCACTCGTCTGTTATTCTCTTCCTTAACAAGAAGGATCTGTTGGAGGAGAAGATCATGTACTCACATCTGGTGGACTATTTTCCAGAATATGATGGTAAGTTGGTGTTTTGGTGTTGAGTGTTATTTATATATGTTGAAGATCAGGTGACAAATGGCATGGGGATAGGCCAGAAAGAAAAATGTGTAGGTTGTATGAAGTTAATGCATTGGAATGGAAAAAAGTTAGCAGGTGGGAAAGTACCTTAGAAGATTTAACGGGCATTCAATAAGATACGGAAAGCATGAGATTGTTGCAAGTGGCTTTGTATGTGTTACATAACTTGCAAGATTTGTCACTTGGGTTTAGCTCTGGTTATCCACTCCTCATGATTAGATGTACATCATCAAAGGCATCATTACTGAGGGCATTTCTGAGTTTTTATAAATGCTTGAGGGAAATTTAATTAGAAAATAGCTTCATGTTTTTGTGACTTATGGTAGTGTAAAGATGCACTGTCAAGGAAAACAAAAAATTCTCAGCAGGATGATCATTTATGATCATAATTTATACAACTTTCATCAAGACAGCATAGTCATAATAGTTGTAAAGTATAAAAAAAGAACATGAATTTCATATGTGGTACTCTTCGTCTTGCTGACCTACTATAACTTTTGAAAAATGATAGTACATAAATGACGCTCTTATTATCTCATATTTACCAAGGAAAATTCAAGGTGAACTGACTGTAACTATCTATACTAAATTACAGTTTTAGTGACAAATTAGTGTTGAAAATCATTTTAAGCACCTTCAGACTACCAAAAATATTTCCATTCAGGGATCTTTTCAAGGGGTAAAGGTTTCTCTGCAAGCCTTATTTTAGCTTGCCTATAGGTAACGTAAAGGTGCACTACCCTCGATGACACTTGTTTGTTATGACCTCCAGGACCAAAAGAGGACCATGTTGCAGCTCGTGAATACGTTCTGAAGATGTACCTTGCCCAAAACCCAGATCCCGACCGAATGTGTTATTCTCACTTTACTTGTGCCACAGGTCGGTTTGGTCGTCACAGAACTAAGAGCTAGCTAAATGTATTACCAAATGTAGATGGACATGTCCGTCTGGCCAGCCAGCTTTTAACTTACACCTTTTATGAAAGTATTTAGTGGTTCATGTAAAAGCTTGTATTCCTTATGAAAATGGGAAATGTTTTTTCTGAGACTTAGACTGAATTTTCTGATCCCTCTGAGTCCATATTTATGTATGTGGAACAAGCAGAGAAGTGCAGTTGTTGAGCAACCCATATAGCTGGATTTTAGAAATTTGGATTAGTTATTATACTCTGTAACTCAAGTCAGAGATAGTAAGTATAGTCATGTTTATGCATAAGTAGTTTTGTCCTTTTAGCATTGTATGAAATGTACTTATGTAGTTTAAAGATATATAATGACAGCCACTTAGTTTGCAACATATGCTAGATGTATAAAATTTGAATGGATTATGATGGAGTGAAATAGAAGAGTGTAATTAATGCTTCTATCTATAATATGATAACTGGTATCAGTCACATGGTACCTTTTGCAGATTCATTCTTTGAATAATCAGATCTAACTTGTAATAGTAGATAGTACATACATTTATTTCAGTTCTCTTTTATTATCATGTAATGTAAAGGGGTATTAAATCTCAAATTATAACTGCTGTGATTAATCCATAAGGAGTTTTTATGATATTTTTTTCTGATACTTAAAAGTGCATATTTTATGCATTTCGAGCATGAATTATTTATTAGGATTTATTTTGTGTTGGAGATGTTGAGAAAAAATTTTACACACACACACACACACACACACACACACACACACACACACACACACACACACACACACACACACACACACACACACACACACACACACACACAACACACACACACACACACACACACACACACACACACACACACACACACACACACACACTCACACACTCACACACTCACACACTCACACTCAATAAAACACACATACACTAAGTTCCAAGGTCTAATGTCGTTATTCTTTACGAGATATTTTGGAAATCTCAAAATGTATGTAGATATGGTGAACCAAAAATGATAATTAATGGTCATTTGTTTCTCAGTTTTAAAAGCATGTATTGACTTTGTTTTACTGGAGGATTACTTTTCATTTGGAATACTTTTTAATGTTTTTAAAATTGGTAAAGAAAAAGATATTGAATAATGATTATTACTGCTGGTATGAGTAACTAATGGACTATTTCCAGGTATGTAGTTTGTAGTTGAATGATTTTGTTCCTTTATTTTCGTTTATTTATTTATTTATTATTATTTTATTTATTTATTTATTTATTTATTTTTGAGTGAAAATAATAAGTAGGGAAAGTTAGGAATATGATTCTTTAGGGCTATTCAGATTGGCAAGTATTGCCAGGCTTTGTGAGTGAAGGAGGTATTGTAGAATGATTTTATCTATTTCCTTACACACCACTTTTTTCTATATAGAACATGAATGGTAGAGCCACATATTGGGAGGCCAGAACACATATCTGTGTCTATACCTTTCTCTCTGCCTATCAAGCTGTGTATCTTTAGTGTTTTTATTTGTATTCTTTATTTTTATTTATGTTCATAATTTGAACTACTTTATTGTATACATATTTTTTTACTGTAGATACAAGGAGTTTTGTCAGAGGAAATAACTGCACAGAAAATATATTTTGTTGACATATTCCATTGATTTCTAGGAAAACAAAAAGGATGAACCAAGTATTAATGAAAAGAGAGATGATGATTATCAGACCTTAGCAGTCCATTTTATACAGGAGTATTTGTTGCTTTCCTAAAGGGGTCTTTTTAGAAAGCTACATCATCCTTTAGATATGTATAGGAAAGTTGTATGTGTTTCATCTCAATTGTTCTTTTCCAGGCCCACAGAGGGATGCCATTGCAGCCCGGGAGTTCATCCTACGTATGTTTGTAGAATTAAATCCTGATCCTGAGAAGATTATATATTCACATTTCACATGCGCGACAGGTAAACAGCACCTACTGTGGAAATGAACATGCATGATGACCATTCTTGACTGAATGTTCGGGAAGGCTGGAAATTGGAATGCACTTTTTTGCTGTCCAATGTGCCAGTGCATGGTGGATTACCTTTATTATGTGTGCATTTGCCTCCCATTTGTTGGAGTGTGGAAGCAGAGGGCTTCTCGGCCTACTAGTGTCAAATTGGAAGTCAGGGCAATTTTGTGTGACTGCTCTCTGTCTTCTGCCTTTTTCAGCAAGCTTTTGGTACTTTATTTTTGTCTCTCCTGGATGAATGAATCATGAAAGGATGATGAGATGATTAATATGTTTGTTTTTATTTCCTTTGCATGCTGCCTCTGGCTTCTTCCATATGTGTTATGTGGAATATTCCTGCATGTCTGCATGACACATTCATCCTTGCTATTTTGACTTTTTAACAAATACACATAACTTAACGTATTGAATACCTCTATGATGACTTTCAACACATTCATATTCATTTTAATTTATTGTACAAAATACTAAATTAATGTCTTTAAAATCACAAAACACTTACCACCCAACACAACCATGATTACATTTTGGGACCAAAACAGACACAGAGAATATTAAATTGGTGTTCTGCGCTGTAAAGGACACCATTATGCAGAATGCTCTTAAGGAGTACAACCTCGCCTAAAGTTCCTCCTCTTACTTCTCTTGTGTTCCGTCTGTTCATCTACACTTACAAGGTGATTTATGGGATGCCAGTTGTGTTTTGTACACGAAAGTGTAGATCTCATCCCTAGTATTTTTTCCCCCACTTAGTTGTGGTAGATTCTCACCAAAATCTTTGTAGAGATGCGTGAACTTTCAACGAAATAACTTGTAAAGTGTATTAGTGTCTATATGCATGGATTTGAAAATGTATGTATTCATGTTTGGTGGAGTGAGGATGTATGTTTAGGTTTCAATTGTATTTGATTTTGTAAAAAAATTTCTGCTTTGATTATTTATCTGATGATTAATTAGGTATATTAGTCTTTCTTATTTGCTTATAGAAAGTAATTTTTAAAGATCTTTTTTCCTCTGGGTTTGAATATCATTATTTGATTGGATAACGGGTTTTCATATTTGCAGTAGTTTCTTGTTTGAAATTTTCTTTAAATAAGTAATGATTTGAAAGAAAATAATTTTCCTGTAGAGTTGTAGTTTGGTAAGAGATGTTTATGATTAGTTAGAAGCATTAGTTACATAATTTTTCACATACTAACAGAATGTTTTACTTTTTTTCTTACAGACACTGAGAACATAAGGTTCGTCTTCGCTGCCGTCAAAGACACAATCCTGCAGCTAAATCTAAAGGAATACAATCTGGTGTAACGTAGAGCTGTGCCCAACTCTGGCCGAAAGTGTACCCAAGGTGAAGTGACAGCATACCCCCCTACTCTTGTGAGGGGCTGTCGGTTGAGGCCTCACTTCATCACCCTAATATGGACACTAAACTATGAAGGCAGTCATATTTTGCATTTTTAAAACCCATATTCAGTGTCCCAAAGAAATAAAGCTCTTTTTTTTTTTTTTTTTTCTTTTTCTTTTTTTCTCAATTTCCAAAGATTTGTGTGAGCCTTCAGTTCCCTTCCAAGTCAACTGTTGGGACAGCTTCAGCTATTTGCAGACAGCCTAAATTGAGGATGTTTTGATGCCAAGGGGCTTGACACCTTCAATTATGTAGTTCCAATTTATGTAATGTACGCCATTTCCAAGTCCTCAGTTGCGTACAATGTCTGTTAACCCAAAGTCTCACACCCGGAAGGGGCGGATTAACTAGTCCAAAGCCATGACTGGTTCCATTTTTGACTGTTGCCATGTTGCCAAAAGGACCGCCCCTACCCATGTCCCGTGCTCATTACCAACGCTGCCAACGAGCTTAGTGCTCTCTGGTCGTAATGGTGCTCCCTAAGCCCTGATTCACGCGTGTGGATGTGTGTGTGTCGCTTAAGCCACACTCAGCCGCTGCTACATGTGCGTAACTTGGAGCTAATGTTAGTGTGTACACTGATAAACATCATGGGCTGACACACTCCACATCTAACGAAGTATTGCTCCAGCCTCGTTTTCTTGCCTTTGCGGGAAAGTTTGCTTGCCTTGCAGGTGATTGTTAGGATGTTTTGTGTTGGTGGCTTTTGTATATTACACATATATAAACATTATGTGGTCTAACGTTTCATCTTTAGTGTGTGATAATATGTAGTTGATCATGAGAGGAGCTATCCATTATGTATAGGCCTGCAAAGTTTCCTGGGGGTTAAGGAAGAAAGAAGTGCTTGCTACTGAGACTTTTATGCACCTCCAAAGTAATGCATCTGGACCACAAGTAAGTAGAGCACAGAAAACTACTTGAAGATGCAACAGCCAAATGCAGTGAGTCTTATGGCGTCCAGAGTGTGAGAAAAGAGAAAGAGTCAACAGAACAACAGAGAAGGAACAACAGAAGAAGAAGCAGTTTTAAATTCTGATTTCTGAGAGTGATACTTAGAAATGTTAAGCATTGAGTACTTTGCTGCCACTTACCTTAGGTTGGTACAAATCTGAATAAATCAGATACCACGTATGAGTAGCTGCTGTAAGATTTGGAAATGTATCTACCTATGAGGGCATCAGTGCTTGTGATATATTGGTGGTAGCGAGTATGGCTTTAAAATGTCTCTTTAGATAGCCAGATCTCCTCTGCCTGGTGAAAGGCAAAGCCAGGTATCAACACTACCTACCAAGTGACACAGAAGCTTATTGGTGAGGTGCTACAGACTGTAGGCTCTTAATATCTACTCTTGCGTCAAAAAGTGCAATTCAAAGATAGCTGACTCGGAGCTGAGACTTAAGACTCTTGTGGCTTATGCGAAAGTGAGCCTAGAATGGTATTTTTGAGTATCACTAGCCATTTACTGATAATCATGCTTGTATGTGACGTGTGTTCAATGCAACCTGGGCACAAGGGTGTGCCTGCAAACGTGTCCAGCACTGTCCCCGATGATAGGATGTTGATTTATGATAATGAGTGTGATAATGGTGATGATTGTTGAATGATGATGATTGTAGACGGAAGCACTAGTCAGTATGGGCGCGGGTAAACACAATTGCCCACTGCTCATGTTACTTGTATATATGTGTCTGTAATAATAACTATTAGGTGTATGGGTGCGGGGTAACCTGGTGAACCCCCATGGATTGCCAATAGAGAAGGTAGCGAATGAACGGATGCTGAGAGTAAATGAACAGACCACGGACAAAGACGTTCCAAAAGCTTGGCGCACCCTAGCGAAAGGGCTGTGTGCTAATTCTAGTCTCTGGTGCCATCAGGTGTTTCTTACTAGACAAGCCCATTCAATTTTGGGCTGGTCTGAACCTGGCCATTCTGGCAGACAAACTCGGATCAGCTGGTGAGGGAGAAAAAACCCGTAGTTGACAGCTGAGCAGAGCGGGCAAAGTGGCTCATGATGAAAGCTTTGCCTGCAGCGTAGACTTAGCTCAATCCCCAGCCATGTGAGGTACGCATGGCACGTGTGCTTCTGCTTGCAGGTTCTGCCATGTTTGTTGGGCTGCTTGTATAATTAGTAGAGAGACTAATGGAATTACACACAGCCCTGGAAATGAGCCTTGACCTTCCAATCGTTTGTACACTTGTTGTTATATTCTTAACTTCAGGTTGCATTTTGTCTATTGTTTGTAGTATGTACAGACCAAGTAAGGTATTATTTTTATTCATTATCATTACTTTTATGGAAAGAATGTGTTGACAAGTAATTACCAATCATGTGTATTCAAAAAGACTTGTACTAAGGTTAAAAAATTGAAAACCCCATATGTACCAAAGTATAACTTGATTTTATTTTTGAAGTGGCCGACATGTAGCATGCAGTAGTAGTGGGCGGAGGAGGCGTCCACATAGCCACCCTGCTACCCCGCCCCGGTCTTTAGCACTGCCTACTGCTCCACCCACCCTGGGTCCTCCCCCGGCCCTGGGGGGCATGGAAGCTTTGGCACCGGGGCAGGTGTGGCTTGGGGGGGCCAAGGCCCCAGTCTCCCCCCTGCAGGACCCTGGCCCCTCCCTGGCATGTTGTCGCAAGATGTAACCACCAGAGATGAACTAAACCTTTCTAATGGCTGCACCTTGCCCTGCCTCCTTCCTGGTGCCTAGCCAGTCACAACAGCGGTGTTTGGCTAGGTACTAGCGTGTGGGCAGCAAAAGGTCAACAATACACCTGCTGCCCACACTTCCTCCCATCCTCTGCAGTGCTTCAACCACACCAACTCGGTCCACTACTGTACTATTCATTAAGCTTCAGACTGAAAGAAAGAAAGGGATTTGTGTTTTAAGAATAAATATTTATTGAAACAAGTATTTATTTAATTTTCCTTTCACATTTGAAGAAGTTAACATTTGTTGTTATTCATTGCTTAACTTTAAGATTTACAAGCTTTGTAGTTGATAATATATTTATCAATGAACATAAACAGCTTTGTAACAAGTTTACATATATGTTACAAACTGATATTGCAGTATTATAGAAAATGGTACTCTTGAAACATTATGATTAAACTCTACGTTACTCTTT
>NW_020869903.1:506912-534412 GCF_003789085.1 Penaeus vannamei | reverse complement strand
GGGAAGGTGTGTTGCTCTCGGTAATAAATACCCTGTACCAGAGTATCCCAGAGACTAAGTAGTAAAAAATGATGTTTTTCTGCAGGAAATCCAATGATTTCATTGATTCTTGGCATTGCTTTTTCTGTGAAGAAATAGTTGAGGAGATAGAGCACCATTTCTCCATCGACCATATTGATTTGATAGTCCTGATAGCAGGGCAGGGCTTTAAGTATATCAGGGAAATTACAGGATAAAACAGGCTTAAATAAGTAGAATTGAGGAAATTTTTTTATAAAACCAGCACTAAAAACACTAAAAATAGGCCAATGAAATTCTATGGATGTTCTCATACAAAAGTTTAAGGTTTCCTGAAATAAAGGTATTTGTTTTATTTTATGGTGTGAATGCAGCTCTGTCTTGCCGTACATACCTAGGTGAAGAGAATGTGCCCCGGGGATAGTTAGGGGGGCAGAGCCCCCTATCAACCCTCTCCTCAAGCAGTTGGGCACATCTTAGATTGTCAGGTCAAGTGGGGTTTATTGTTCAAGACTTTCTTGGAGGAGTTTGAAAGGTGTGAATTCCCGTAAATTTTACTGAAAGGTGGGTTGGATTCCCAGAGAGATTTTTGAATATTGGCACATTGGTCCATAGAATTTCAACTTGAGTTTCACTCGCTGATTTTAAGCATTTTTTGTGCTGGTTTTACACATTTTTGTTCTCTATTCTTCTTATTTAAGCCTGTTTTACCCTGTAATTTCCGTGATATACTTTATGCCCTTCCCTGCTATTGGGACTATCAAAGCAAGATTGTTAATGGAAAAATGGTACTCAGATATCCTCAAAGATTCATTCACAGAAGAAACAACACCAAGAATTGATGAAATCATCGGATTTCCTGCAGAAAAACATCTTATTTTTGACTTAGTCCCTGGGAGGGTGTGTCGGGCTTGTTAACAATTAGCTTTAGAAGGTAGGAAAGTCTGTCTCTGTGGTAGAGATACATGTCTAGATATATAGATACGTATATATTTCTGTGTAAATACATGTCCATATAATGAATATTCATTGGGTTAGGCCTTGCACAATTTTAACTAACTGGCTTAGACTTTTTTGGCAATATTTGTGCTAATGCCTCTTAATGGTGCTATGCACAAAAGAACAGAGAAGAACATAAGTTGAGTCACTCATGTTGTTCTGAGGATAAATACCACACATTGCACAGCTCATTACTACGATATGTTAACCTAGTGCTGACGGGTAAAAATGTTTGGCAAGGAAACGTAAAAACAGGATTGTTGGCACGCATCGGCAGTTCCCCTGTTTGTGCCTGGTTTGATTGGTAGTTTGCAAGTGACATTTAGCACCTAAATGCTTATATTTTGCTATAGTTTATAAAAATATCAAGATTTTGAAGGTTTACATTCATAATAGGTGTCATTGCCAAAAATCTTTACCATATAAATGAAGCCACTTCTTTCGGAGAAAAACAAACTCCGTCCGACAAGCCAGTGGCGCGGAAATAGGCATGATAGGATGCCATCCATGTTTCAGTCCACAACAGCCATGGCATATACGTACGTGCCACCCGTCGGCTACGGGTTAAGAAGTTCATGTATTATTAAGCACTTGTCAAAATGATATTTTGGATGTCTGCTTTCCTATATTTATGCATTTAAAGTGTTTTATGAATGTTATTGTATTTCCTTAACATGTTTTAAGAATTATTTATAAAGTTATTTACAATAATCTTCTGTGCAAGTGTGTGTTCATGACTGGGATTTTTGACAGCGTAGGGAGAGACTATTCCTTTTCAAGTGTGTGCAAGAAATGTTTCATTTTCAGTTTTGCATTGATTGTGGGTTATTCTTAAGACTATACAGTGGCAATGAAGATGGAATAGATATGAGTAAGCATCCCAATTTGATATGTGTGCTCATTAAGTGCTCCAAGTGTCAGAAATTGTCACAAACAAGGATTTAGACAATTGCCAAAGTGTGAGAAATAGTATGTGGTCTTTAGTAAGCAAATTATAAGGACCACTTTTTATATTGATAGAGTAATTGTGCAAGTGATATTAGGGTCCAGGGGAGCATAGCCCCCTATCTAGGTATATATGCAACCAGTGAGTGTATTTTTAAAAAATCACAGTGTAGGTTAGGACATTTTTTTTAATAACCACGGGGGGTTAGCTTAGCTTAACTTAGCTTAGTTCAGGTTTGGTAGGCATAAGTGACTATAGGGGTCCAAGGGGTAGAGCCCCCTTGCTGAGCATATACCCTTTAGCTAGGTGTATCTATGACTCTGGGGGTTCAGGGGGTGGAGCCCCGTGGCTAGAGGCATTATGGTTTTAGATTTTACTGAAATATTTGTTGGCTGTCTGTAGAGTTTTGCAAAAGTTGGTGTGAGTGCCCGTATACTTTCAAAAATGGCTAGAATGTCAGTAGAGTTTTGCAAGCTGATTTTCAGTGTCTTTCATGATTTTTTTTTTTTTTTTTTTTTTTTACTCATTTATGTTTTATGTTAATTCTATTTCAACCAGTTTTAACACATAATTTCCCTGATATACTTCATGCCCGCCAGTGCTATCAGGACTATGAAATCAAAATTGTTGATGAAAATTGTACTTGCATATTCTCAACTATTTATTTACACAAGGAACAATGCTCAAAATAATTGAAATCAGTGGATTTCATTAAAAACAAACAAACATCAAAATGTTTCAAAAGCAAGTCATTACCCTGTTATCCATATTGATCGCTGTTTGTCTTTCTGGGAGTGAGTAGAAGACTGGTAATGAATGAGTCTCACATTATGTACATTACTTATTGCCTATGATTCATGTATTTTTGGGTATTTATAAGTTCATGGGCATCTCCAGAATGTGAGAATGTCACAAAACTTGATCAACAACAATATCAAGAAGTTTTGAATGTTTTAAAGTTCAATAATATATTTTTTTACAGTGAAATTAGTATTTTCTTGTTGCAATATTTGTTTTTTTGTACATGGAAATACAATTATTTATTTTCTTAAAGTGATGCATCAATGTGCTATTTTTTATTTATTTTTTTCTGATTTGCCTGAATATTTTTAAAAAATTAATCTTTACAGTATGGAGGCACTAAACTAGGGCAAATTGATGATATTCTCTTAGAAGATAAAAAGTCATCGGTACAAGTAGTTTTCTGCAGACACGAATGATAACATATAACAAATAATAGTGTGTATAGCACAAAAGATTGCAGAAAGCGCTGCTCACAGCCTGAGTCCACTCGATGCTCTTGAGTTTCATGGACTCGATGCTCTTGAGTTTCAGCTCAGTCTTGTTAAACTTACTGAGGTGAAGATAAAGTTCCCAGGGGGATGTTAGGGGGGCAGCTTCCCCCTCGTGCACACCCAGTCATGGCAACTTGTTGTGAATAGATTTTTTTTTTTCTTCTTCTTCTTTTTAACTTAGACTTCGGTAAATGGATCTGTACTGTAAAGGTTTACCTGAAAAAAGAAGAAAAATGAGAGATTGTGATTTACAATTACAGCTCTGAAAAGACTGAAGTCTCATAAACTGCCTTGCACCCTGTATGTGGCCCAAAATCTGGGCATTAGGCTTACTTTTAGTAATACAGTATCAAGGCTCCATGCCTCCCCTTTGAAATGTTATCTCTGTTTCTACAATTTTCCAAGTTCTGTTTGTCATTTGATATACAGTATCAAGATGATTGTAGACTTTTTCACTCTAGGTAGGCTGTAAGTCAATTCAGGAATAATAACCATAAATAACATTTTATTTGTGTCATTTAAAAAAAAACATTACATTCATTTTTCTGTAATACACCTGGCACTGACAGTCATAGTTGGCTGGAATAGGATCTTAACCCCTTGGATCTGATTGCATGACAGAAATCATGGAGCTCAAAGCCCCGGGTAGTGGGTTACGTAAGTAGCCAACATCCCGGGTGTGTGGCACGTAGACTGGGTGCGCACGAACACCCATGAGTGGTGACAAGACTGTGCCTCCCCTTTGAAAAGTTATTTTGTGTAAACTTTTTTAGCTTTTTCGCCATTTTCCAATGTCCATATTTGTCTTTTGAATTGCTTTATCCTGATAGTAATTACTTATTTTCCTTGCACAGACTCCATATCATCTCTCTATGTAGTATATGACTCAGTGCAAGAAGAAAAAAAAAATAAAAAAAAAAAAAAAAAAAAAAAAAATAAAGGAACATTTGGTTATTTGTGTTATATATCCAATTTTTTTTCGTAATTTTCAATTTTACGTGATACAACCTGTACCGTTGGTCACAGCGGCCAGGAATATGGTGCGCAGCATGGAAATGGCGTCCTCCCTGGAGCTGGTGCTGTTTCAGTCACTGCTTACGCATGTTACATTTCATGTTTGTTTATCGATGGGAATGATGCTAAAGCCCCCTTCTAAATGCCAGATGAGTCGAATCACACTCCAAGAGGTTTGTGCACCTGTGGCGAATCTTTTCCGTCACCCTGGCCTTCACTCATGACGGCAATTCATGTCACCCGGGCAGCAGCCAACTTGCCCGGTTGATGACATGTTCACGTCACCCAGGCAGCTGCCTAAGTTTTTCCATGATGTGTTCGCAACATCATCCGGGTCCAAGGGGTTAATTATAGAGATAGTGTCCTCCCTGGAGCTAGGGATCTTCCATTCATGGCTCATGGATAGTAGATTCCAGTCTTTACTGGTAGAAATAATGCTAAGAGTTTTGTGCACTTGTTGTGAGTCACTCCTGTCACCCTGGCCTTCTGTCATATTTTCCATGATGGTATATTCCCCTCCCCCATCTTTCAGCCAAATTTTTTCTTGATGGCATATTCTTGTTACCTGGCCCTCTGCCAAATATTTTTACTTGCTGTGATAGGCATGTCACCCAGATCCAAGGGGTCAAGCCAACAATGACTGGTATCTTACTGTTGAGACAGCTTGAACATGAGCAGTAGCTGTTTTTTGCAAGTAACAATGCCTTTTGAATTGAACTTTACTAAACTGATGAATAGTCACAACAATTAGCCACAAATAGTAATCAGTGATCATGTATGGTTGTGATTTTGCAAGGTAACTTATTTTCTCTACATTTTGTTTATCATTGTTTAAACATTTTTAGGGGTCTTTCATTCTCATACACTAAAGATAAAAAAATGACCTTGTAAATCAATTTTGGAAGTACAAATTTGTGGCACCTAGGGTTTAGCTGGTATAAAAGTGGATCATTTCATTTGCTATCCTTGCTGGATAAGCATCTGCTGGGAACATTACCTTTTAAACTTATGTAATCATACTTTTCAGCTAAGGTCTGATGTAGTGCCAAAAACTGCAGAGAACTTCCGTCAGCTTTGCACAGGAGAGCAAGGTTTTGGCTACAAAGGGTCCATTTTCCATCGCATCATCCCCAACTTCATGTGTCAGGGTGGGGACTTCACCAATTTTAATGGAACAGGTGGAAAGTCAATTTATGGCTCAAAGTTCAGGTAGGTGATTTTTTTTTGTCAAGTAAAGTCTCATAGAAAACTATGAATTGGGTGTCAACTATAAAGATGTAATGTTAAAGTTACAAGTATTGAAATGGAGTATTTATATAAAAGATTTAGGTGACCTATAGGTAAAGCTGACGTAAATAACAAAGCATTAAATTTGTACTGTAAAAGCTCATGAATAAATGACAGCCACAGTAAGAAATTAAATTAAATTGAAAGGTTTCAAACTCCTCAAGAGTTCTCATCAGACTGATATATAACCAATGAATTTCATGATTGAAGAGTTCTAATCTTTAAAATATAATTTAATTTTGTATTGTGGTGGTGTTTTATTCGTCTTTACTTATACATGAATGTATGTATATATATGGATAGCAGCATGTGTGCATGTATACTCTTGAAACAACTTTTCTCTCTTCCCTCGCTCCCCTTTAACCATACCCTCTCACCCACAGCCATCCACTCTCTCTCCTTACCCCCACACTCACCACCTAATTCACTATGTACTTCTTACAGGGACGAAAACTTCGAGCTGAAGCACACAGGACCTGGTATACTATCTATGGCCAATGCAGGACCCAACACCAATGGTTCACAGTTTTTCATCACGACAGTAACTACCCCATGGCTTGATGGTGCTCATGTCGTCTTTGGAGAAGTAGTTGAAGGCATGGATGTAGTTAAGGCCATTGAGAAGCTTGGGTCTCGCTCTGGTCGGCCGTCACAGAAAGTTGTTGTTGCTGATTGTAATGAGTTGAAGGGAGAATGAGTGTAACCTCTGAAGTTTGTACAGAAATGACAATGCAAATAATATTTTCCTAATTAATTAAATATTGTAAATGTTTTCTAAGGAAGGAAAATGGAGAACAAGGATTATGTATTCAAATTTTATATACAAAAGGAATCAATATAAATTATAAGTAATTTTTTCATAATATAAAAACTACAAATTACAACAATTATCATTAACCTTTCTTTCTCAATGAGGTAGGAATAAAGTGACTTGAAGATAATGTTTCTTATATCATTTATCTGCTCCCATTTTAGATTGGATAAAGTTTTTTGATTTCTCATAAATTCCAAAGAAGACTGCTCCACCCAAAGATATCCACATTGTGCGAGGTATTACTCCTGCAAAGAGCCTGAAAGAAAGAAAAAAAATGTATATACATATTTATCTTATTCAGGGAAAATATCAGGTGTATGGGTACATTAACTGCCCACTGTAGTTTTTTATGAATTGATATGAACTGATCTGATTTCCCTATTCCATGTATTTTCAGTTTTTTTTTCAAATGCAATGAATATCAACATTGTTAATATTAGTATTTTGACATTGATTATATAATGTTATTAAAATACCAATAGCTATAAAAAAATCCAAATTAATCTTTCCAAAATTATGGAAAAGGGTAAACAGGGGAGATAGGTAAGGCTAGTTATTAACTACTTAGTGACCAAGTACTTGTGGACCCAATGGTTTTATTGAAAGGGACAGGATTGAGGAGGGGTTCCTGATGTTGGGCTGAAAAATACTTTGTGGGATTAGAAAAACCAGTCAATGAAAAAGAGAAAAGGGAAAATGTATAATCAGACAAATTCCTATATCAGGAAAAATGTATTTCTATTACTCATACCTATGCTGACTAGATGGTAGGCCCCATCTGCATGATTGAGCACTACTTGATGGGCACAGTAAATGGGCAAAATCTGCCAGACTCGGTTTAATCATGTGAATGGTGCCTTAAAGTAGCTCGAATAAAAATGGGAACACATGATAAAAAAGAAAGATGCCATGCCTAGCAACAATTCCCAATGTTTACTGATTATACCGTTTGTGAATAAACACCCATTTCAGGGAACTGTGACAAGCTTTGATACTTACCCTGATATTCCTTGCTGACTATACACTACTTTCATGGCATTGGCAATGTTTCCTTTAGCAATACTGCTACTATGATCAGCTAACATTATCCTTGTTTTGGCAACATCTAATGGTGTTGTTATAGCAGCTGCCATTCCACCTGAGACGGAAAGAGACATTATGTTATTATTTCATTACTTCAAAGAGATATAGAAGAAACAAAATTATCCCAGCCTTCCATAAATATATAATTTTATCTTATAAAAAGTAAATCAAATGAACAGGCATAACAATCTTTCCTTTTACCTGCAAGGGCTCCACATAATGATGATTGCCATGAATCCACCAATCTTCCCTGATGATGTGACCACCATTTTTTGAACAGTTCCCACAAGGGAAACTGGATTATGGAAAAGGGCACTTCTCTTATGACTGTACTCGTGTAACCACGGTATAATCCTCTAAAGCCTTCCTGTCGAAGAGTAACTTGTATAACTTGCATGGATGACTGGTACATCTGGGCTTGCATTCGCTGTTTGACAACTTCCATAGGAACCCTTATAACACAAGCTGCCTGAAACATATATAACAACATATGAAAACACATATGTTTACATTTAGATTATCAAATCCTTATAATTCCTTGATTGATAGAAATGAAGTGGAGAGAAAGTTAAAGAAAAAAGTATTTTTTTTTTTTTTTTTTTTTTATGAGCTTTCTTAATTGTTTTGGCATCCATCTTGAATATCCAATGAGGATTTGGCAAATAAAGTCACTGACCATTACCCTACCCCACAGACCACTTTATCCCCTCTTTGCCCCGCTAATCTTCTGTCTGTTTTGGGGATTAGGAGTCAAAGACTGGGACCTATTGTGGGGAACCACCCCTACCTTGGACCTCAAGCCGTGCATCAACTAATTTTGCATGGTCTTTTCTTCTCCTTTTGTTTTTCTTTCTCTTCTTCATCCCCTTCTGTCCACATCCTGAAGTGTGAGAGCCATGCTGAAAGGATGAAAGGCTAGCTTTGTCAGTCCTGAACAGCCTAAGTACTTCGTCTGCTACTACTCCTTTACTCTTTTCACTACCATACTAACCAACAGTACTCTACAGCATTTGACATCTAACATATTTTGTCCTAATTGTTAATTCTTTTTTTTTTTTAACTAATTATCATAATGCTGTATGACCTTTTGGTTGGGGGCTCACCATATTACTAGATTTTATATATGCCACTAATGACCTTAGATGTTTCAATAAATAAATATATATCCCCTTTTTGTTTGATTACTGGTGCTGCATTGCTCAACATGTAATATGCTCCATTTCACACCACAGCCCTCTGTCTTGTACCCTGGCTGCCCTCCTGCCAACCCCACTGTTTCAGTATCCCATCTTGAACTAGTGTAGAAAATTATACCTTCTCGTCTTTTGGTTATTAGCTCATGCTTAACCTGTGATCAGGTATGTTTGTTCAGTGTTTGGCAAATATAGAAACTTATCTGGTGTAGAAAAGCATGCCTTGACATCCAGCTGCCCCCTCCTGTTTAAACACATCCACCTGAGCCATAGTCTAGTAGTAAATGTGGGATGTATAGGGGAATCTCATCTGTTCTTCATAACTTTTGGGCCCTCTTGTAGGCTAACATATATATTAATTTACTGAAAATTTTCTGCCACATCAACATCTAAGGTCATTAGCAGCATATTCAAAATATAACAATAGGGGCTTCCCCGGGTAAGGATGTTTTTTGGGTCATAGGGCGATGTTTGTTAGCCAGACATCAAAGGTCATATGGCACTATGATAAAGCATTGTGGTAAAAATGTTAAAACGAGTTAATGATTACGATAAAATATGTTAGAAGTCAAAATTGTAGTGCTGTAGTGAAAAGTATGGTAATGAAAAGGGTAAAGAGCAAATGGAGTATAAAGGTCATTCCGGACTGACACAAAGCCAGCCTTTCGTCCTTTCATCATCTTACACTTTAGGATGTGGACAGAAGAGGGGGAAGATGAAAAGGTAAAGGGAAGTTGGAGAAGAAAAGACCCTGTAAAATTAGTTGAGGCATGGGCTGAGGTCCAAGGCAGGGGTGATCCCCTACATTGGGCTTCAGTCTCCATTTCCTAACAGCCCCCCCTCCCCATGACAACAATGTGCAAGGGATGGGGGGGTAGGCTAATATAGTGATGTATCAAGATTTATGAGTTGGCTTTATTTCACAGTGTGTCCAGCAGGTGCTTCTTGATATATTGTTTACTCCCTTGTGCAAGTTATGTGGTACTTTGGTGTTTCATTCATTCTCCTCCCTTCTAAAAAAATCATAATAGGCTTTTGCATCATTCCTTACAGAAAGACAATGCAGAGTTTGATAGATGGAAAAAATCTGTAATAGTACCAATGAAGTTATCATCCTCATCTCATGCAAAGTTACATAACCTCCTTAGTGGAGGTAACTATTAGATAGCCTTTTTACAACACTGTTCTCTTGAACTTCAGCATATATCCACATCTTCCTTAGCTCTAAACACCTACAGGAAATATAACACATGTTCACTGTTTTATTTTGTGAATTATGTTCTGCCACCAAGGATTCAATTAGTAGGCCTACATGACCTCACTTCGTGTCCCCTCTTGTAGAGCTTTTGGGAAAAAAAGTTCTTTTATAGTACTCTTATTATTTTCATTAATTTATCATCTGTTATCATCATCATCATTATTATAATGTTATTAACAATACTAATAGCACAAAAATATACAAATATTTCCAAAAATCAAGTAAAAGGGAAAACAGGAGAGTTAGGTAGGACTAGCAATTGACTCCTTGGTGATTAAGCACTTGTTGAGCCAACTGAATAAAACAATTAATAAACTAAAATCACAGTGGACAGGGCATGTACAGCTAAACAGAAAATATTCAATATCAAACAGAACCTTCTGTTATGGAAGGGTTGGTATTTTAAGTTTCGAATGTCTCATTCTAATTCATGTCTCAAATAGTGTTCCCTGAATACATATGGATTCACTGTAAGATGATTTTATTCCTGTAATGGATGGAATATGCCTTGCAATATTTAGATAAGCCACACATACCTGAAAGTAGTTGGAAAATCTGGGATACCAAAAGTCTCGTAATGTTAACAACTGTATTTTTAAAAATATTGTTGCTTGTCAGATTGTTTAGCATGATTTTCTAGCGATATTTTTCTGCGTAGCTGTACATATGATTAACATGTGTTAATGCAACCTCTTTTGTGAATTAAAAAAAAATCCAAAGAATACTTAACTAAAGAAAGCCAGTTTAAACTTACCACTTCTCCAGCTGATGCAGCAAACATATGAACTCCAGGTTCATATTTTGATGGCACTTTGTCACTGACCAGCTGCTTTACACCTTCATATGCTAAGAAAAAAGTAGCAGCTGTGAAAATAGAAAAAAAAGAGAAAGAACATTAGGGATGGAAAAGGTTCTTCTTTTAAGGGCACCATACATGTTCAAACTGATTTGGCCACACCCAGACCATCACCCATACACTACTTGGATTGACTGTGTTAATTTGCCTTGTCCTGTGGTGTTTTGGTTCTGAGACAGAGGGTGAAAATATGTACCTACATGCCCTAACTTTGTGCTTACATACATACACACACATACGCATGCACACACATAACGCAGCACCGCATGCATGCACGCACACAAGAAAGAAAGAAAGAAAGAAAGAAAAAAACACGCACACGCACGCACACACACATACACGCACACGCACAGAGTTTCTATTTTTAATTTTCCATACACATGGTTGTGCTTGATGCAGTTCTATAAATTTGCGCATAAACAAGTTCTCCCTTGTCTGTCACATTTTGGGAAAAGTTTACTCCACTGTACTGAGTGTACACTTCATGAATCCTATACGTTTTTATACTAGACCTGTGCAGACCTGGATTTAAGTAGGTATTTTCAGACTGAATTAAGAGGATCGTCTTTTTTTCTTTTCTTATTTTCTTGTGCAGATTTTGATAAAAATCAAACCCTTTTATCTAGACCTTTTTTTTCAAATAGCCCCAAAACTTCTTGAATTATAGCATACTTTTTCATTTTTGACAATTCTGGGAGGGAAAAAAAAAAAAAAATAAAAAATAAAAACATTCTATATTCCCTAGATCTGTTATTTATCTAAAAGAGGAGCCATAATATGTTTCTTTTGGACTAAAATTACATTTGCTAGTGCTCTCATGTGTAAATAAGTATACTTTTCAGAGAGAGAGAGAGAGAGAGAGAGAGAGAGAGAGAGAGAGAGAGAGAGAGAGAGAGAGAGAGAGAGAGAGAGAGAGAGAGAGAGAGAGAGAGAGAGAGAGAGAGAGAGAGAGAGAGAGAGAGAGAGAGAGAGAGAGAGAGAAGAGAGAGAGAGAGGAGAGAGAGAGAGGAGAGAGAGAGAGAGAGAGAGAGAGAGAGAGAGAGAGAGAGAGAGAGAGAGAGAGAGAGAGAGAGAGAGAGAGAGAAGAGAGAGAGAGAGAGAGAGAGAGAGAGAGAGAGAGAGAGAGAGAGAGAGAGACAGAGAAGAGAGGACAGAGAGAGAGAGAGAGAGAGAGAGACAGAGAGACAGAGGACAAAGAGAGAGGAGAGAGAGACAGAGACAGAGACAGAGAGACAGAGACAGAGAGAGGAGAGACAGAGAGAAAGAGACAGAGAGAGACAGAGAAGAGAGAGAGAGAGAGAGAGACAGAGAGAGAGAGAGAGAGAGAGAGAGAGAGAGAGAGAGAGAGAGAGAGAGAGAGAGAGAGAGAGAGAGAGAGAGAGAGAGAGAGAGAGAGAGAGAGAAGAGAGAGAGAGAGAGAGAGAGAGAGAGAGAGAGAGAGAGAGAGAGAGAGAGAGAGAGAGAGAGAGAGAGAGAGAGAGAGAGAGAGAGAGAGAGAGAGAGAGAAGAGAGAGAGAGAGAGAGAGAGAGAGAGAAGAGAGAGAGAGAGAGAGAGAGGAGAGAGAGAGAGAGAGAGAGAGAGAGAGAAGAGAAGAAGAGAGAGAGAGAGAGAGAGAGAGAGAGAGAGAGAGAGAGAGAGAGAGAGAGAGAGAGAGAGAGAGAGAGAGAGAGAGAGAGAGAGAGAGAGAGAGAAGAGAGAAAGAGAGAGAGAGAGAGAGAGAAGAGAGAGAGAGAGACGAGAAGAGAGAGAGAGAGAGAGAGAGAAGAGAGAGAGAGGAGAAGAGGATGAGAAGAGTAGAGAGAGAGAGAGGAGAAGAGAGAGAGAGAGATAGGACGAGACAAGAGGTACAAAGGTCAGAGAGAGATGAGAGAGGAGAGACAGAGATCAGCTAAGAGTGATAGAGAACGAGAGAGAGAGAGAGATGAGACCCGATGAGAGAACGAAGATGAAGAGAGGTAGAGCCACGCAGATCGACGAGAGAAGAGACGGATGAGGGACCGGTTAGATGAAGGAGATGCGCGCACCGATGAGATGACGTTTAGAAGACATTTCGAAGTACGACAAAACCGAGAACAATATAGTAGTCGACACCCGTATTCCCGGATAAAGAAGTACAAAGTTCGGAGAGAGTCCAACCGGGAGAGGAACAGCTAGAGTACCGAAGAGAGAGAGCTAGAGAGAGAGAGAGAGAGAGAGGAGAGCAGAGAGACTCAGTGAGAGAGAGCAGGATGTATGAGGTACGCACAATTCTCGAACCGGAGACTGCCACGCGAGCCTAAACGAGAGAGTTATTGAGTAGATGAGATTGAGAGGTCCAAGAGTCACACTCAGAACGCTCCTGTCGGGCCATCCCGAGTTGCGCCTGCGTTCGGTCACACCCGGATACTCACTCCACATACCACGCATTAGTCCTACAGCCCTTATTCCAAGATGCGTCGTCGGAGCTTGTCGGAATGAGAGGTAGGTAGTTTCTGAGAATGAGCAGCAGTAAGATGAGAGAGACCAGAGTAGGAGAGAGAGAGAAGAGCTGAAGAGAGAGAGTTAGGAAGGAGCAGAGAAGAGATAGGAAGAGCCCAGAGAGAGAANTCCTCTCGGCTTCCTTCCTTCCCTCCCTCCACGCCTTCCCTCCTCGTCCGCATCGCCCAAGTGACGGGGATTTTTAGGATGGCCGAAGGGGTGGCAGGGATCCAAGGCGGGCGTAGCGACTTGGCGTGGGCGTGAGGGCGGCCAGGGAGGGAAAGGGGAGAAAGGGAGACGAAGAAAATTTTTATGCATAGAGGGAGGGAAGAGTGAGGGGACGCGTTCGAGAGAGCGAGAGGGAGAGGGAGGGAGGGAGAGGGACGAGGGAGAGGGAGAGGAGGGAGAGAGGAGAGGAGGGAGAGGGAGGAAGGAGAGGAGGAGAGGAGAGAGGAGAGGAGAGGGAGGGAGGAGAGAGGGAGAGAGAGAGAGAGAAGGGGGGAGAGAGAGAGAAGGGAGGGAGAGAGAGAGAGAGATGAGAGAGAGAGAGAGAGAAGAGAGAGACGAGAGAGAGAGAGAGAGAGAGAGAGAGAGAGAGAGCAGAGAGCAAAGCGTAGGCGAAAATTTGTTGCTATGTATAACGCATATTCGCTCGGGGCGGATCGGCTAATGGGCGTGATGTTCGCCGCCGACAGTTATACCGGCGGTGGGCGTAATTACACCTCGTTTCGGGCGAGTGATATCGATTTAATTAATGCGGGCGCGGAGAGGTCTTTCATTACTGCACTTCTCTTAATGCTACACGGGGGTGGCGCCGCGGAAGAAGGGCGTGTACGAGAGGAGGTGGTGGGCGGGAGGGAGGGGAGAATGGGGGAGAAGAGGAAAAAGAGGAAGAGGAAGAGGAAGAAGAGGGTGGAGATGAGGTCAAGATTGAGAAAATGGAAGCAGAGAAGAAACAAGAGAATAGTGAAAAAGAGAGAGAGAGAGGGAGGGGGGGGCAGAGCGAGGGTGTAAAAGAGACAGTGAAATAGTCGAAGAAGAGGAGAGAAGAAAGAGAAGAGAGAGAGAGAGAACAGAGAAGGTGAGAGAGAGAGAGAGAACCAGAGAGGTTGAGAGAGAGAGAGACAGAGAGGTGAGAGAGAGAGGAGAGAGAGAGAGAGAGAGAGAGAGAGAGAGAGAGAGAGGAGAGAGAGAGAGAGAGAGAGAGAAGAGAGAGAAGAGGAAGAGGGAGAAGAGGAAGCAAAAGAAAAGAGAGAGAGGTAAAGAAAGAGATAGAGAAACAAAGAAAATAGAGAGAGAGAGAGAGAGAGAGAGAGAGAGAGAGACAAAGAAAGTAAAAAGAGAGAAACAAAGAAAGTAAGATAGAGAAGAGAGAGCAAGATAGAGAGAAAGAGAGAGAGAAGAAGAGAGAGAAGAGAGAGAGAGAGAGAGAGAGAGAGAGAGAGAGAGAGAGAGAGAGAGAGAGAGAGAGCGGAGACGCGAGCGAGAGGGCCGTTCTCGGGCGGCGGGGGTGACGGCATCTTCCTATATGTGGCTCTCGAGTTATTTCGGGCCTGAAGTGTGTGTGTGTCAAGTGCGAGGTGGAACCAGGAAGCGTTGATGATCTGATGATACGGCCTTCCCATCCTTTTTTTTCCCCTGCCTTAGGATTTCTCCTTCATTTACCTTCTCTCTTTTTTTTTTCTTTTTTTCTCGTTTTTTTCCTCCTTCATTTTCTTTTTCTCGTTTTTTTCTCCTTCATTTTTCTTTTCTCCTTGTTTCCTTTGATTTTGTTGTCTTATTTTTTCCTTTAATTTTCCTTTTCTTTTCCTTTTATTTTATTTTCATTCTTCAATTTTCTTCTCTTTTCCTTCTCTATACCTTCTTACTGCCATCTCCCTTCTTCTACCTTCTTTGCTCTTCTCTTTTCATCCTCTCCTTTCGTTCTCCTTCTTTCCCTATCCTCATTCCATCTACTTTCCCCCTCCATCTCCTTCCCTCTCCCTACCCCCTTCCTCGCCTACTCTCCCTTTCCCACTCTCCTTCCCCTTTCTCCACCTCCTCCCCACCTTCTTCCCCTCTCACCCTCTCCCTTACTCACTGTCCCCTCTCCACTCATTCCCATTTCCCCTCTCCATCCCCCTTCCCCACTCACTGTCCCCTCTCCACTCATCCCACCCCCACTCTCCTTCCCTCTTCATCCCCTCCCCACAATCCTCTCCACCTCATCACCATCCTCTCCATCCCTCTCCACCCACCCCACTCTCCTTCCCCTCTTCATCCCCTCCCCACTTAACTCGTCCCCCTCTCGACCCCCCTTCTCCTTCCCCTCTCCAACCTTTCTCCACCCCAACCCCACTCTCCTTCCCTCTTCATCCCTTCCCCACTCACTGTCCCTCTCGGAGCCCCCCCCCACTACCCCCCCCTACCCCCACCCCCACCCGCTTTTATCTTGAATGTAAATGAATCTTACTGATAAGAAGCGCCAGCGTAAACAGTGTCTGCATTCACAGTTTCTCAAGTTTTTTTTTTTCCTTGTATTATTTTTTTTCTTCTTTTCTTTTTTTTTCCTCGCCATTTTTTGTTCCTCTTGAGATTTCATTTTATCGTAACATTTTACCGAGTTTCGCGTGTTCTTTGAAGTTAGCAACCTTGCAGTAAAAAAAAAAACGAGGGAGAGAGAGAGAGAGAGAGAGAGAGAGAGAGGAGAGAGAGGAGAGAAGAGAGAGAGAGAGAGAGAGAGAGGAGAGAGATGAGAGAGAGAGAAGAGAGGAGGAGAGATGGTGACAGACAGACAACAGGCAGGAGGCTGAAAAGGGAAGGAAAAAAAAAAGGGGAAGGGAAAGAAAGTATAGGGAAAAAGAGAAAGGGTTGAGGAGGGGGTAGGGGAAGGAGGTAAAAGAAGGAAGAGGGGAAAAAGAGTGGGAATTGGGGAGCGGGGAGGGGGGAGGGGTGATGCGAGGAAAGCGACCCTGACACGTAAAGCGGGAACGGCGGCACACTTGCGGGGAAAGTGTGCGCTAAATATTGCCCCTCGTACACTTACGGGGAAAAAAGGGGGACCCCCTAAGAGCTATTTCTTGCGCGCCCGCCATGCTCCTCTGTTGGGGGGGGGGCTGGGAAGGGCGGGATTGGGAGGGAAAGGGAGAGATGGAGGGGGAGGGGATGGGAGGGAGGGGGGGAGTTGGAGGGAAGGGATGGGAGGATGGGGAGGGAAAAGGGAGAGAAGGAGAAAGGGGATGGGATAGTAGCGGATTAGGGAGATGGAGAAATAGGGAGATGATGGGGATAGGGGAAAATGGGATGGGGAGTAGGAGAGGAGAACGTAGGGGGGAGGGAAGGGAACAGGAAAGAAGGAGGGAGGGAATAGGGAGAGACGAGGAGGAGGCGGGAGAGGGAGAGGGGGGAAAAGAATCCATCGGTAAGGCTGCTGCAGTTTTAACGAGGGAGAGAGAGAGGAAGCCGAAGCAGCAGCGAGTTTATGAAAGTAAGTCTCCGCCGAAAAAGAGACTCAAATTAGAGATGCACTTGGCAACTCATTAAAGTGACGGTGAGGCTATAATTGTTTTAATATCCCTAAGTGGCGGAAAAGAGGAGAGAGGAGAGGGGTGGGGAAAGAGGGAAGGGGAAGGGGGAAGGGGAAGGGGCGAAGGGAGAGAGGAGAGGGATGGGGAGAAGGAGAGGGAAGGGGAGCGGACGGGAGAGGGAAAGGGGATGGGAGAAGGGAAAGGAAGGGAAGGGAGATAGGGATAGGGGAGGGTATGGAGGGGTAGTGAGCAGTAGGGAGAGTGAGAGAGAGAGAGAGAGAGAGAGAGAGAGAGAGAGAGAGAGAGAGAGAGAGAGAGAGAGAGAGAGAGAGAAAGAGGTAGAACATAGATATAAATAGAGGGAAAACATAGATAATGCATACAGACAGACAACGCACAAACAAACACAGACGTGGAGGGAGATCTCCTCTCTGTGGGGAGAAGGGGGGGGTGTGGGGGAGTGAGGGGGGGAGGGGTCCGGGCTGTGGCTGAGGACAAGAAGGGGACCGGAACGCTGTATGAAGATTAATTGTAATTATCATAAATTAAAGATGTAGATGAGAGAGAAGGGGGGTTGTGTTCAAGGAAAGAAGCAGTATTTCATTTGTTTTCCCTTGGCGTTTCTTCCTGTTGTTTTTGTTGGTGTTCACAGGTGACAAATGGGGGTTTAAATAAGTCAGCGATTATCATGACTATAGGTTGTTTTGTTTTTATGGGATTTTAATGTCAGAGATTTTCATTATTGATTGTTTTGTTTTTGCTGTTGTTATCGTTGTGATTAGTTTGTAATATAATGAAGTTGTTGTATCTTGTTATTGTTGTTATCGCTATTTTATTGTTATTATTATCACCCTTATTGTTATTATTGTTGTTCTCATAGTTTATGTTGTTAGCACTTTAAAACTCATGTCTTTTCGATTATGTAACTATTATTCTCCAGACGATTAAGTGATTGTATAACTATGCGAGTAGATATACCACCGCGAGTGTTATTGTTGACACCAGCCTTGTCATCAGCATCATCATCATCATCACGAGTATATCATTGTCTTACCATCAGCATCATCACACTCATCATGAATACATCATTAATACAATTACTTCATCTAAAAGGAGCAGTCATCGGGGAGGGGTTGGTTTGGGGGGAGGGGTAAAGAGGGGAGATGTGGTGGAGCCAGCCGTGTCCTCGCAGTAGCCGGCGGGGACGCAGAGGAGGGAGGGAGAGAGGGGGGAGGGAAAAAGGGGACGGGAGGGGAAAGAGGGAAGTGGAGGGCTAGGGGGGAGAGGAGGAGAAGGGGAGGAAGAGGGGGGAAGGGGGAGGGTGGAGAGGGGGGAGGGGGGGAAAGAGGGAAAGGGAGGGGAAAGAGGGGAGGAGAAAGGGAAGAGGGAAAGGGAGGGAAGAGAAGAAGTGGAGGGGGGAGGCGAAGATGAAGGCAAGAATAAAAAGAGAGAAGAAAAAAACAAACAAATAGAAAAAAACATGGTCCGAGTCAGATACACCGAGAGAGAGAGAGATTGATTTGATTTGAAAAATATACAGAGCACTTTACATGCCCTGTAAAAAGGCAGGGAAAGATGTCCAAGCATCTACCCAATCTGGCGGAACTTATATTGACTTAAGGGCCAAAGTCAAACATTGAATATACATGGCTATAGGGCTGCACCTTAGTGTTTGCCTTATTTGCTAACTATCTGATAACTGAAAAAACACAGATATATGATTTTACAAAAATGAAGAGTGTTTCCTTAAAATTTTAATGTTCCATTGTCTTGCACTCAAAGTCACTGTGGGCCATCAGTTGTCAGATTTGTCAGAGAGAGAGAGAGAGGAGAGAGAGAGAGAGAGAGAGAGAGAGAGAGAGAGAGAGAGAGAGAGAGAGAGAGGAGAGAGAGAGAGAGAGAGAGAGGAGGGAGGGGAGGGAAGGGGGGAGGGGGGAGGTAGAGAATAAGAGGAATAAGAGGGGAAGTAGAGAAGAGAAGGGAGATGGGAGGCAGTGATAGGGAGGAGTGGAGGAGGAGGAGGAGGAGGAGGAGGGGAGGGATGACAAATAAAATAAACTCGCAATCAGGCCTAAGATAATGGTCGGTGGGGGAGGGGAGGGAGGGAGGGGGGAGGGAGGGAGCTACACATGTCGCCACCTCGCTTAATTGCGAAGGAAGGGCGAAACAAGGGAGAGAAGAATAGGGGGAATCTTAAAGAAGAAGATAGAGAAAATTGATTGAAAAGAAAGGGGAGATAAAAGATAAAGATAGGGAAGTGGGAAGGGAGAGAAAATCGAGAAGGGATGATGTACCTGCTTCAGAGAGAATAGAGAGAGAGAGAGAGAGAGAGATCTCTTCAGATATACGATGAATGATAAGAGGGAAGGGAGTAAGGGAAGAAGATAGATAGAGAGAGAGATAGAGAGAGAGAGAGAGAGAGAGAGAGAGAGAGGAGAGAGAGAGAGAGAGAGAGAGAGAGAGAGAGAGAGAGAGAGAGAGAGAGAGAGAGAGAGAGAGAGCGGGGGGAGCATGTTTTGGGCCTTCATTAGCGAGGAAACTTAGTCTGACGGAGTAAAAACTTTTGTTTATGAAAATGCATTAAGGGAGGTAGTTGGGCCCAGCTTGCTAGGCGGGCGTCGGAGGCCTGTTGGAGAGATGGGCTGGGTTTTTATTTTATTTATTTATTTATCTATTTCTTTGTTTATGTTTTTTCAGTATTGTTTCTTCTTCTTTATCTTCCAGTGTGAATGGATTTTATTTGTTTTTTTTTATTAATTGTTTAGTGAATTTATATATTTTTTTATTATTATTATTTTCTTATCTTTATCATCCTTCTCTGCGCGATGGGTTCTTATTTTTTTCCATTTTTTCTTCGTCTTCCTTTCTCACGCTTTTGCATTGCTTTGTTTGTTTGCGAAGTGTGGAGACGGATGGAAAAATCGTCTCTCGTTTTGTCAATGTTACTTTTTTTTGCGTTTGTCTGTCTTTGTTTCGGTTTGTTTCCTCTTTTTGCTCCTGTCGTGGACTTTTCTTCTGTCATAATGTCTGTTTCTGTCTGCATGTCTTTCTCAGTCTATCTATCTCTGTCTGCTCTCTCTCTCTCTCTCTCTCTCTCTCTCTCTCTCTCTCTCTCTCTCTCTCTCTCTCTCTCTCTCTCTCTCTCTCTCTCTCTCTCTCTCTCTCTCTCCTCTCTCTCTCTCTCTCCTCTCTCCCTCCTCCCTCTTCTCCTCTCCTCTACCTCTCCCTCTCTCCCTCCCTCCCACTTTCTCTCTTCCACTCTCACTTTATTTCTCTCTTTCCCCCTCTCTCATTTATCTCTTCCCCCCTCTTTCTTCCTGCTTTTCCTCCTTCTATCCGCTCTTTCTTTCCAGTTCCCTGTATGACCCTCTCCATATACTATCCCTCCACTCTCATCTCTCTACTTTCGCCTCTTTTCCATACGCTCTCCCCATCTCTCCTTTTCTTTCCACCTCCTCTTCCGCTCCCTCCTCTCCTCTTCCCCATCTCTTTCTTCCCTTTCTATCCGTCCTTCTATCTCCCTTCCTCCCTTGTGTGTATCTACCCCTAGACACCTCCACTTGTCTACCTGCCTTGTACATCTCCAAGTCCATCTACTTGTACGGTCATCTACCTACCCATCTGTTTGCTCGTCTCTCCATCTCTCTACCTTTTTTTCCCCCTAAGCTCCTCACCATTCTCTTCCCCTCGTCCGTGCGCTTTCCCCTCCCTCTCCGGGCGTAATGGTGTCCTCCAACACGATGGCACAACACTTTCCTTTCCCCTTTTCCTCCTCCCTCTCCCCCTCCTCTCTCTTAACTGTTCTCTATTCCCTCCTCCCTCCTCTCACACCCCTCTTCTCTTCTTCCTCTCTCTCCCCCCCACTTCTCTCTTCCTTATTCCCTCCTCTCTTCTCTTCTCCCTCTTCCTTCCTCCCATACCCTTGTTCTCTTCCCTCTCCCCTCTCCCCCTATTCCCTCTCCGCCTCTTCCCTCTCCCCCCTATTCCCTCTCCGCTTCTTCCCTCTTCCCTTTTCCTTCTTCCTTCTCCCCTCTCCCCCTATTCCCTCTTCACTCTCCCCTCTCTGGCTCTTCCCTCTCCCCTCACATGGTGCATGGTGCTGGCTTTCCGCTAGCGGCTTCCATTACTCACTCATAACTGACACTCTCCCCTTTTTCTCCCCTCTCTTCTCTCATCTCGTCTCTCTTCTCTCTTCTGTTTTATTTGCTCTCTCTCTCTCTCTCTCTCTCTCTCTCTCTCTCTCTCTCTCTCTCTCTCTCTCTCTCTCTCTCTCTCTCTCTCCTCTCTCTCTCTCTCTCTCTCTCTCTTCCTCTCCTCTCCTCTCCCTCTCTCTCTCTCTCTCTATGGGACTTCTTATTCTGTGCATATATATCTTTGTTTTTCTTCCTCTTCTACTTCTGTGTTTCCCTTTATCTCGTGTTATTTTATTTTTTGTATGTTTTTATTTCTGTTTTGACTTAATAATCCTTTTTCTTCTTCCTCCTCCTCCTCCTCCTCTTCTTTTCTTCTTCCTCTTATTCATCCTCCTCTTCTTCATCCTCTTCTACTTCTTCTTCCTCCTCCTCCTCCTCTTCTCTTCTCCTTTTTCTTCTCCCTCTTCTTCTAACTTAAACTTAGGCAAGTGGAGAACGATAAAAAAAAAATACGTCGAAAGGAGGCGAGGTTTGGTGCCGGTTCTTGACGCTCGGTTGTGGTTCAGTGACGCTTCTTTGTGGTAAATACCCGGCGTGTGTGGATAGATGGATGGATGGATAGGTAGGTTGGTGGGTTGGTAGGTAGGTAGATGGATGGGTGGATGGATGGTGGATGGATGGATATGGGTGGTGGTAGGTAGGTAGGTAGGTAGATGGATAGATGGATGGATGGATGGACAGGTAGGTTGGTGGGTGGATAGGTAGGTAGGGAGAAGGAGTAGGTAGGTAGTAAGTAGGTATAGACAGACGGACAGACACATGTGTTGTTTCTTACCTTCTTATCGTAATTTGTGTGTTTATTTTCGGGGCGTATCTGGCGAATCCTTTCTTTGAAGTTTTGGCAGAGATAATGGTGTGTGTTTTTTGCACGATGTCCGAACGGGATCAAGAGCGGCGATTGAGGGCGCCGAGGGCTTCCGCGGGCGTGACCAAGATCTGGTTAAACAGACCCTGGGCGTGACTGCGGTTTTGGGCGGGAGTCGGAACTTTCTCGTGAGGTCTCGCTTTTTCTCGGAAGATGGGTCGGGTTCTTTTTTTTAGGGGGGGGAGGGGTTGTTTTGGTTTAGGTTAATGTTTCTGTTTCTTTGTCTCGAGTTCTTTTCCTTTTGTCTGTCTTTCTTTCTCTCTCTTTGCTTTTCTTTTTCTTCTACTTCTTCATCCCCCCTTTCTCCACCCTCCTTTCTCCACCCTCCTTTCTCCTCTCACATTTCTTGTTTCCCTTTCCCGTAACTTTATCCCCCCTCTTGTCTCTCTCCTCTTTTATTCCTGTGTTTCTCGCCCCTCTTCCGTCCTCCATCTCTCTTTCGCCCTCTGTCTTACTATTTCATTTTCAGAAATTGCAAACCGTCTCCCTCTTTCTATTCCACTTTTTCATATTTTTCATATTTTTTTCTTCCCTTCTTCAGTTTCCAATTTTCCCCCTGTCATGCACGTTATTTTTTTATGCTTTGTTTGTTTACGATATAGGTCTCTCTCTCTCTTCTCTTCTCTCTCTCTCTTCTCTTTCTTCTCTTCTCTCTCTTCCCCTCTTACTTTTTTCTTATTATCTCTCTTCTCGCGCGTTTACTCCCTTACTTACGGCGGGATTTCCCACCTCCTCCTCCTCCTCTTTCTCCCCTCCCCCTCCTCACCTTATCCCCTCCCCTCCCCCTCCCCTCCATCACCTTCCCCCTTCCCCTCCCTCTCACCTTCCTTCCCCTTCCCCTCCCCCTCCCCTTCCCTCTCCTTCCCCTTCCCCCCCCTCCTCCCCCTCCGTCAGTCTCGCCTTTCGGTTCATTTCCTCGCGTGGAGTGGCCGTCTTTCCCCTCTGTCGCCAGGTGCCTGTTAGAAAGGATTGGAGGGGAAGGGGGGGGAGGGGAAGGGAAGGGAGATGAATGAACGAGGGAGGGGGAAGGAAAGAAATGAGAGGAGAGGTGAGGAGGAGAGGATTGAAAAGGGGGGAAAGAGAGGAAGAAAGATGAATGAAAAAGAGAAAGAAAGAGGAAAAGGGAAAAGAATAGAAAAAAGAAACATAAAGAAGAGGGAATAGAACAAAGAAGAGGTTGAAAGGAGGGGAAGAAGGAAGAGATTAAGAGAGAGGAAGGAGGAGAAGAGTAAGGCAGCCTCCCAGGGCCGTGGTGGCGAAAAGGGGGGGGGAGGGGAGAAGCATCCACGGACGAAAAGGGCGGGCCTGTCATTCCGGGCACAGGGGGAGAGAGGCGTTGTCTATCGAGGATGGAAAATAGATAGAGAAATGGTCAAATGTCGAGAACAAATGGGTTAAAATTTGCAGAAAGAGCGCGTTCAAAACTCGCTCACATTCATAAGATTTTGCAAAGAAGAGCGCGTTCAAAACTCGTTCACATTTAGTATCTGTTTTAAAAAGTGTAACAAGAACAGACATAAAAAAGTGGGAAAGAGAGCCGCAACACACAAACGCGACGCAAATACGACAAAAACATTCGCAAGAAAATGCAGAAAAGTTAAACGTAGTTGTTAGTAGTCGGAGGAACCAACCATGACGCTGCGGACCTAGTTCACCCCCCTCTCCCTCCTCCCTCCCCCCTCCCTTCTCCTTCCCTCCTTCCCTCCCCCTCTCCTCCTCCCTTCTCCTCTCCCCCTCTCTCCCTCCTCCCCTCCCCTTCCTCCTCTCCCTCCTCCCCCTCCCCTTTCCTCTCTCCCTCCTTCCCTCCCTTTCCTCTCCCTCTCCATCCACCCCTCCCCTCCTCCTTCCTCTTGTCTCCCTCCTCCCCTCCCTTCCCCTCTTCCCCTCCTCCTCTGTAGCTAGCGGCGGCGGGCACCATGTGGTGATCATGTACAGGCGGCCCTAGTAATTACCAGACACCAGTTTTATTATTACTTTTTTATTGTCCTCTCTCCTCTTGTACCTTACTTGACGTCCTCTCTCTCTCTCTTTTTTCTCTCTCTCTTCTCTCTTCTCTCTCTCTTCTCTCTCTCTCTCTCTCTCTCTCTCTCTCTCTCTCTCTCTCTCTCTCTCTCTCTCTCTCTCTCTCTCTCTCTCTCTCTCTCTCTCTCTTCCCTCTCCTCCCTCCCTTCCCCCTCTTTTCCCTCCCCTTATTTTCCTGTAGGAGTCTAACTCCTCTCTCTCTCTCTCTCTCTCCTCTCCCCTCTTCTCTCCCCATTCTCCCTCACCCCTATTCTTCCGTGGGTGTCTTTCTCCTAGTCTTTTTTTTTCTCTCTCTCTCTTTATTGTTGTCTCTGCCATTTTATCTGTTTTGCTGACAGTACTATGGGTGCCTTTGGCAAGTCCAGAACGAGGGCGCGAGTCGTTTTCGAAAATTTAACTGTTTTTTTAAACTGCTTATTTTGTTTTACAGACTTTCACTGTTGCGAATGACACTCATGTAGGCCCGGGATTTTTTTTTGTTTTTCGTTTGATTTTTATTTCAGAGGATTTTTGTTGGATTTTCTTTTTTATTCGATTTTTTTTTTTTCCTTTTTTTTTGTATCGGTTTATAATCACACTGAGTCCGTTGGTAACAGGGACGTCGAGCAGTGATGATTATACGGAGGCTGCCTGAGCTGTACTTTCTCGCTGTACTTGTTCACAGTACGTTTATGCATACGTTCTTGCAGTACGTTCGCGCTGTAGTCTTCGTGTAATTCTTTTAGTACATTCTCATGTTCTATTGTTAGTTTTTGAACATTATTCTTTACGTTCGCGTTTACTCTTCGCTGTACGTTTTAGTACATATCTCGCTCTACGTTTCTCTCCCAGCCCGGCGTTCCCGTCCCGCTGGATGAACGGCGCGTGGCGAACGGCGCGGGCGGGCGGGCGGAGAATGGCGACACCGAATACCCCTCTTGCGAAACGGGCGACTTGTTTGGCTTGCTCTTTAACGGCGGAATTTGGCGGCGGTGGAGTGTTTTTCCTTTGGCGAGTCACGGTTTGGGGAGGAGGGAGGAGGGAGGGAGGATGGGGGGGGAAGGGAGGGGGAGGAGGGAAGAGGGAAGGGGGGAAGGGGATGGAGGGAGCAAAGGGAGGCGGGAGGGGGATGGAAGGGAGGGAGAGGAGAGAGAGAGGAGGGAGAGAAGGAAGGAGAGAGAGGGGGGAGAAGGGAGAGGAAAAGGGAGGGAGAAGGAGAGAGAGGGAGAGAGGAAGCAGGGAGTAGAGAGAAGGGGGTGGGGATGGAACTGTGATTAGGCCGACGGGCGGAGGAGGGCGTAGGGCGTGAGAGAGCGGGATTTGGGGTAGTTTGGGGGTAATATTTTCGCTTTGGGAGGAGGGGGAAGGAATTTCAGTGAATTTCTTTTATTTGTTATTTATTTTTTTTCTTTCAAAGTTTGTTTCGTCGCTTTTTGATTCCCAGCTGTTTTTTTTTTTCTCTTTTTTTCGCCCCTTTTTGTACTTTGCTCTTTCACTCGTTTTCTTTTTCATTGTCTCGGTTTCTACATTCGTTCTCGTATTTCATTTTTTTTCTCGCTCTACAGACTGTATTGTCTACATCTCTCTGTTTGAATATCTTAAAATAACAGCATGTTTTCTTGATATGCAGCTGCAGTTTTTTTTTTTTCTTAATCTTTGAACAGTAAAGGAATATACAACCCTTAGACTCACCTATCTATTACGCAATGATCCACAACCCACCGTTTTCTATATTCACCAACATTAGAAAACGCAACCGCACTTCGCTTCGAGGCTTCCGGGCCAAAAAAAAACGAAACCGAAGCCGGGGCCGAGACCGAACGATTCCGCCGCATAAAACAAGAGGAGCGCGACAGAAACAAATGAAACCTGAGCGCGATCGGACGAGGATGTCAGCCTTCATTAACCGGACAGGGAGGGCCCCATAAACCGGTGTCGGGGGGGGGGGGGAGCGGGGGAGGAGGAAGGGGCGGAGTTTTGTTACGGTGACGTCACAGAGCACAAGCTGGGTGAGGGTGGAGGATGGAGAGGGAGGGGAGAGGAGAGGAGGGGGAGAGAGGAGGTGGGAGGAGAGGAGAGGAGGGATGAGGAGAGAGAAGTACGGAGAGGGTAGGGAAGAAAATGGAGGAGAAAGAGATGGGTGGGATGGAAAGAGAGCAGAGGGAGAGGGAGAAGGAAGGAATGAAGACGGAGGAGTGAGGGAATAAAGAGGGAGGAATGGGAGGATGAGGGAGGAGAAACGAAATGGAAAGGAAAAGAAGAAAAGAGAAAAGAAAGGAGGGAGAGGGAAGTGAAGGAGAGAAAGGAGGAAGATCATGTGAGGGGAAGAAAGAGGGAGATGGGAGGGGGGGGGGGGTTGTGGGTTGGCGGTTCTACATCAAGGCGTGAAAGTAGCGCATTTTTGGGCGCGTTCACTTAAGTGGTTCCCGCCCGCCGCTCAAAGAGGGTTTACAGTGGTTAAGTGAACGTCATTTGGGTAAGTGATAGAGATGTCAACGGCGCGACATTTTTTTGAAAAGTTCCCGGATGTTTGGATGATGTTAACAACCCGATGGATGAAGCAGTTGTAGTTTTTTTTTTCCGTCGTTTAATGCATTATTTGTAGGTTATTCTGGTTGTGATCAAGTCGGTGGTCGGGTTTCGTAAGTTATTGGTGATCGTGTTTTTATTTTTATTCAGTGTTCTTGATTCTTATATGATTATCTTATTATGTTGTATATCTTGTTTGTCCTTTTTTTTTCCTTTTCCGCTTCTTCTCTTCTTCCAATTTGCCGAGCCTTCATTTGCACCTTCTTTCGTCCCTCCCCTCTGACCCCCATACCCCCACCCTCACCCCCATACACCCCACCCTCACCTCCACGCGGTTGTCGCAACACGTCGCCTTGTTAGTACTCTTAAGACAGTCGTGTTTCTAAGATAGTGGGGGGAGGGAGGAGGGGGAAGAGAGGGAAAATGTGAAGGGGAGCCAGGAAGGGAGGGAGGGAGGAAGAAAGGGAAAATGTGGAGGGAAAAGGGAGGGAGGGAAAATTAAGGGAGGGAGGGGGGAAGAAAGGGAGAGAGGGAGGGGGAGGAAGAGAGAAATGTGAAAAGGGGGATGGTGAAATGTGAGGGAGCAAAGAAAGAGGGAAAATGTGAGAGGGAGGCGAGGGAGAGAAGAAATGGGAAAGTGGAGAGGAAGGGAGGAAGGAAGAAAGGAAAGGAAAGGGAGGCGAGGAAAATAAAGAGAAAGCGGACGGAGTGATGGAAAGGAGAGGGAAGAAGAAGAGAGGAGGAAGGAAATGTGTGATGAGTAGGTAGGTGAGGGAGAGAGAGAGAAAAAATCTATATATACTTAAAAATATGCTTGAAAATTTAGTATTTACGACCACACAGCATTTAATTAGACAGCTCACCACGCATGCCCACCACCCCACCCCACCCACCCTCCTCCTCCCCCATCTGTCCCTCTACCCCCCCCCCCTTCTGAAAAAAAAATCAATGCAATAAATCCTTCAAAGTCTTCAAGGTTGACGGTGTTACACGTATGTAATTATACAATGACGGAAATATATGACGTTCCTAACAAGGTTTTCGTTTGAACAACCCTTGTAGGGGTCTTCTCCCCCCCCCCTCCTCACCCTTCCAATGAGCATTCCCCTTGGGCCCCCCCTCCCCCCTTCTCACCTAACGCCTCTTCTTTTTTCTTGTTGTTTTTTTTCTTCATTGGCTTTTTTC
>NW_020869903.1:496912-499412 GCF_003789085.1 Penaeus vannamei | reverse complement strand
TTTTCGTCACGATTTAGTTGTATCGTTCTCTTTCCGGCTTACGATCTTTCTTCTGCTCTTTCTTGTTATTTTTTAATTCCATTTTATCTCTTTCTCTTTTTTTCCTTTTTTCTTTTCTTTTTTTTTTTTTCTTTTTTTTTCATTTTATTCTCTTTTTTTTCCTTTTTTCTTTTTTTATTTTTCAATTCCATTTTATCTCTTCTTTTTTTCCTTTTTTTTCTCTTCCTTTTTTCTTTTCTTTTCTTTGGTCGTGAAGGTCCGGTTCAAAGCCCCGGATGTTTCTCAGCTGGTGGCGAAGGTGGTTCCCGGCCGACGGAAATGCCTTGGCTTTGTCCACTTTCTTGGCGGCGTTCTCTTCTTTTTCTCCTTCTTCTTTTTGTTTGATTTATTTTGCATTTTGTTATTTTCTTTTGTTTGGTTTGGTTTCTTTTTCCCGTCTTTTCGTTTTAACTTTATCTCTCGTTCTTTTTCTTTCTTTCTCTCTTCTCTTTTCTTCTCTCTTTCTCTCTCTCTCTCTCTCTCTCTCTCTCTCTCTCTCTCTCTCTCTCTCTCTCTCTCTCTCTCTCTCTCTTCTCTCTCTCTCTCTCTCTCTCTCTCTCTCTCTCTCTCTCTCTCTCTCTCTCTCTCTCTTTCTCTCTCTCTCTTCGCCTATCTATCTATCTATCTATCTTCTTCTTCTCTATCTACCTATCGCGTCTTTTCTATCCCTTCCTTCGCGGGAAGGGAAGCGCTATGCTGTCTTTTTTATTATGATTATCTTTTTTAATTTTTTTGAATTTCAAATGAGTAAATTTCTTTTCTGCACCATTTTCACCTACTTAAAAAAAAAGATGTTTTTTATTCCTCTTTATAACCTTATCCACCTCCTCCACAACCTTTCCATCTCGAGTCTCTTATTCCTTACTCTCTCACCTTCGCCAAGGGAAAATGTCCGATAATATTAAAGAATCAGAGACACGGAGGAATGTAACGGGGAAAGTCTCGAATATTTGTTTGGAAATTTTGTGTCAAGCTGAATAAAGTTTTGGTCGTCTGTGGTTTTCATGTCGGAGTGTGTGAGGTGGGGATTTGGCTGTCTTTTAAGTGTAGGGATGTGTGTTTGTTTGTATGTGTTGTTTGTGTTGTTGTGTTGTTTGTTTGTGTGTGGGGGGGGTTGTTTGTGTGTGTGTGTGTGTGTGGTTGTTTGTTTGTTTGTTGTGTTTGTTTGTGTGTCGTGTGTGTGTGTGTGTGTGTGTGTGTGTGTGTGTGAGCGTGTGTATATATGTGTATGCACGTGTACATAAGTTATGTAGTTTATGTTGTGGCGGAAATCGACGCAAAAGAAATCGTTTTTCTAATACAGTTTTCCTCTTTCTTGACAGGTGAGTGACAGATGGGCTGTGAGGATCCCTTAGTGACGAGCAGCGCGTGTGTGGCGTCAGGCCCTGTCACGAAACCGGTAAGGCATCGATAAACAAACGGGTCTCAAAGGAAATGAAAAAAGATCTGATTTTTTGTTTTGTTTAGACTGCTTTTTCGTCTACCGCTTCTCGTTCAAAAATTGGCAATCTACGATGTTATTGTTTTTTTTGTTTGTTTGTTTGTTTTCATTAACCGAGGAAGACTAAGGTATTATTATGATTATTATTATTATTATTATTATTATTATTACTTTATTATTTTTTTTCTTTTCTTTTTTTTACTGTTCCTCACTGATTATTGATGTTATCACGACTGAGTAATGAAATATGAATTTGTATTTCTTGAGACTGTCATGAGAACGGAAGCAGCACTTACGTCACAATCCATCCATCAAAAGAGCGACGCGAGAGAGTTCACGAGTCACGAGTGAGTTATCAGCTGTTCCTGATATATATCGCGGATTAGATTTGTTGCGGGTGATTCATACGGATGCAGTAGAAAAGTCAGAAGATTAGCAGTGTTTTACGTGACGTTCTACACTTTCTTGTCGTCACGGGGGGTGCAGGCGCGTTCATGAGTTCGAATACTGATTGTTCCGTCATGAGGTTTTTGAGTCTGTGTAGATCGCATGGCCAAGCGGGTGCGGATAAGCATGTCCTTTGCAGGGCTGAATGATCCTTCTAGACGCCCAGATATACCATGAGATGCGGCATGGTCGTCCGTGCTGGTTCAGCGTTGTCGAGGCGGTGACCTGATTGCACTGTGTCTGTGACCTGACCTTGCCAGTAGGGGCAGACAGCAGCACCGGCGGAGAATGGACGTGGCATCGTCAGCAAAAATCTCTCATGTTTTTCAACAGTCGTCTTGTTGTCAGCAGGAGAGCGTGTGTAGTTCGTTCCCACCGAGATCAGCTGGGCAGTGGCTCCTGGAGCGGCTGGCAGTACAGTCAGCAGCCCTAAAATCCGTGTCATCACAACCGCCCTCGATTCAGACAAAGCCCAAACTCACTCACTCAGGGCGGAAAAAAACACCACCTGTTTTGCCATGAGGTGGAGACTTCATGGACGTCCCTCGTGGTATGCGGATATCACTGTCCACA
>NW_020869903.1:486912-491912 GCF_003789085.1 Penaeus vannamei | reverse complement strand
AGTCGATGGGGTGGAGTGGGATGGGGGGATGGGGTTGGGAGATTATGGGGATGGGATAGGGGAGGGGGGAGGATGGGGGATTATGGAGTAGGTGGAGTGGGTTGAGGGGACAGTAAGGGGATAAGGGGGAAAAGTGGAGAGGGTGAGATGAGATTGGGGAATAAGGAGAAGGACCAATAGGAAGTAGGAAGAAGGGAAAAGACAACGGGGAATAGGAAGACGGAAATAAGAGGAAGAGAAGAAGAAGAAACAAAAAAACGAGGAAAATGAAGAAAGAAAGCAGAAAAGAGAAGCAGAGAGGAGGGGAGGAGTACGAGGCGGGGGGGATAACGAAAGGAAATCAGTCGAAAACTTTAAGAGCAATTAGGGGAGGCGGAAGGGGGAAAACAGTAGTTAAGGACAGGAAAAAAGAAAAAAAAAATGACTGGGTGAACAAAGAGAAGAGGAAGGAGGAGCGAGGAGGAGGAGAACGAAGAAAGAGCAGAGACCGAAGGAAGAAGAAAGCATTGATTCAGGAGGAAGAAGGAGAAAGAGGGAGGAGGGTGATGGGAAAAGAGAAGAATAGGAGGAGAGGAAGTTAAGACAGAAAAAAAAAAAAAAGAGACCGCGGCGGGCGACAGCCAGAAGGAGCCAATTGACTTAGGCCTAACATTCGCAAGACGTCCCAGGACCGAGTCAGCCACTGCCCGTCCCCCCCCCCACCTACCCCTCTCGCCCGCACCTTTCCCCTCCCCTCCCTCCTCCCCCCTCCGCCCTCCGGCCCCTCCTTTCTCCCTCCACCCCCCTCCGCCACCACCTCGCCCCCCCCCTCCAACTCCCCCTTCCCGCCCCCCTCCTCCCCCTCCTTCCCTTCCCCACCCATGCCCCCTTGCCCTCACCCTCCCTCGGCCCCCCCTCCCCCTCCTTTCTTCCTGCTTTGCAGTCCCCGGCGCTAAATCAAATTTCTGCCGCGGGGACCCGATCGCCGCCGCCCGTCGCTCCGCTTTGTTCTCCGCGTCGGTTGCTGCTGGGCTCGACGTTTCTTGGCCTTCCGCTCTCTTTGTGCCTCTTTCCTTCCTTCGTCTGGTGTCTCTGGTCTTTTTTGTTTGCCTATTTTTCTTTGTTATTTATTTATTTTTTGTTTTCTTTTTTTTTTTTCCTTCTGTATTTTGTTGTTTCATTTCTTTCATTACTCCTCTCCACTTCTTCCTCCTTTCTCCTCCTCCTCTGTCTCATTCTCCTCCTCTCCTCCTCTCGCTTCTCTCCTCCTCCCCATTCCCCATCTCCACCTCATTATCACTATCGTCTTTATCATCAATACTATTTTATTGCCATCCATTACCATCAATCTCTTGAATCATCAGCTGTATAATCCAGCCATAAAGATTATAAATTCATCATACCAGTCACAGCAAAAAAAAAGGAAAAAAAGAAGAAGAAGAAGAACAAAAAAAAGAAAAAAAGATATGAAGAAGACGAAAAAGAAGAAAAGAAGAAGAAATGAAGATGAAGAAGAGAAGAGGAAGAAGAAGAAGAAGAAGAGAAGAAGAAGAAGGAAGAAGAAGAAGAGGAGAAGAAGAATAGAAGAACAGAAGAAGAAGAAGAAGAAGAGAGAAAAAGAAAAAGAAAAAATACCTGTATCGTTAATTTCACCTCTATCTCCTTTATTAATTGCTTCGCACAGTGAACCGTCAAAAAAACTGGAGGGAGATAAACAGGGTGTTGATGTTTCGTGCCCGAGGACAGGTAGTCATTTGTCTGTTTCTCTCTCTCTCTCTCCTCTCTCTCTCTCTCTCTCTCTCTCTCTTTCTCTCTTCTCTCTTCTTTTCTTTCGCTCTCTCTCTTTCTTTCGTTCTCTCTCTCTTTCTTTCNAAGTATATATATATATATATATATATATGTATGGTATGGTATTGATTATATCAGTTTAGTATGATATATAATATATATATATATATTAGTTATATATTATATATATATATATATATATGTGTGTGTGTGTGTGGTGTGGGGGTGTGTGTGTGTGTGGTGTGTGTTATTGTGTGTGTGTGTCGTGTGTGTGTGTTGCTGGTGTGTCTGTGTGTTTATATTTTTGTGGTAGTATATATATATAGATATATCATATATTAATATACTGATATATAAATATATATATATATTATATATGCAATAAACACACCACATATGCGTGGTGATTGTCTGTTGTCGTGGATATTGTACCAAAAAACGCATGCAGCACACGGTAGATTGAAAAGCACACACAGCGCCCACCAAGAGCACGGCCGCACGGCCTGGCTCCCCAGCAGGTGAAGCGACGTGAACCGGATGCAACCTGCCCTTCCGCCACCCTCCCGGAAGCTCAACAGTGAGATCTAATCACAGTTAACGAGATGCGGATTGACCAGCTGAACATGGACACGCGGAGAAGATTGAGTGGACATGAGCAAGGCTGAGAATTGGAATCACATGTGGAACCTGGGGAGGACAATGGAGGGGAGAAATCACAGTTAAAGAGATAAAAAAGGAGAGAGAAGCGAAATAGTAAAGGTGGAATATGTAACGATTTAAGATCGGTGTTGATGGAGGTATGTTTGTAATTGTTGATGATGAAGTGAAGATAGAAAGATGAGAGAGAGAGGAGGAGGAAGAGGCGAGAGAGGAGAGAGAGATAGAAGGAGAAGAGATAAAGTGAGATGAGAGAGAATACAGACACGAAATTAATGAAGATAAAAAATGAGGAAGCGGGGAGAAAAGAAGAGAGGCAGATAGATAGAGTAGATGAGAGGGTAGAGGGAGGAGGAGAAGACAAGACGAAATTGAAAAGTGAGAATGAAGGATATGCGAAAGAGAAAAAGAGATAGGAGCCGATAGATAGGATAGTGTAGGGGAGGTCGAGTTCATGGACAGGAGCGGAGAGGCGTGGAGAAGTGGACAGGATACACTTTTTTTCTTAACTTCGCTTGTTAGTTAAAGCAAGAGGGGACATTGTGGGGGGGCATCTGCTGAGGCGGGGGATGGACGTGGAGAGGTGTGAGGTAGCGAGGGTGGGGCGGGCAAGAGGATGGGTTTCGTGGTGGCAGTGTTGGCGGGGTCGATGCTGGTCATACTCTCTAATTTCACAATGTAATGAAATTAAGGAGTGATTGGTTGGACGGGAGTGGTGCGGAATGTAGCATGTATTTGGTGTAGGAAGAGAGTAGGGGCGGGTCACAGTACCATGAAAAAATTTAGAACATACATCGTTTAAGTGAAATTTTCTTTAATTAATTTTCAATACCGTTTTAATGTATACTATATATATGTAGGGGGGTGGAGGTGATGGGAGGTAGTTGAGGGGAGTGGAGTAGGGTATGGTTGAGGTACTATAGTATACTAAATATATACGGTATATATAATTATATATATATAAATATATATGATATAGCACTTTTTTTGATCTATCGAGGGGTGATGACCTGCTTCCTCTACTCCCATATGCTTTGGTCGTGAGTATGTGGGTGCGTGATTTGGGCTAGGGTGGTTAGAGCTTATAGGTGATTTATCTGTCATCCGTGATATACATTATCTGTCTATGAATCGCTATATTTGACGGAGGTGGGGTGGTGGGTGAGTGCGAGTCTGGGGATATCTGAACTATATATTAGTCTAGTCCATCCGATCTAATTTGTGCTTCATCTACCTATCTCTATCTGGCCTGTGTTAACCTATCTATCTATCAATCAGCTGATTTATCTGGTCACTGTGTCTTCTCAGCAATTAGTATAGCTACACTATCGCATCTATCACATAAGATGACGTTATCTATCTTACACCCTTTCTGTGTAATCTAATCTACCCAACAATGAAAATTATCTATCGTGTCAACCGTTTTTCTAGTAATATTTACTCTACCAAGATAAGAGAGTGTGAGTGCTGAGAGGTGCTGGAGCGATGCGTGGTGGTTGTGGCTATGATATCTTATGGTGTACCCGAGGTCGGCAAAAGTGTATGCGTAGTGCGGTGGGGTGCGGGGAGGGGTATGCTGGGGGTGTTGCGGTCTGAGGGTAGTGATGGCGGGTATGTAGCCAACTTTAAAACTCTAATCTATTACTACAACTCATTTTCTATAATGCTATTCTAATAATCAAAATGATCCATCGTACCTCTCTGCTTTCTATATATCTACCCTATTCGAAATTATTGCTACCTACAATTCTATCTACGTCCCGAGCCTTTAACAACAGGATTTGATAAGATTCTCTATTCCGAACTCAAGAAATCCATAAGGAAGGCTTAATTAGGGAAGTTCCTTAAGAGCGATTAAGGATCTTACAGGCGGAGATTGGACTATCGAGGACCGATCAATGGAGTCTAAGATGTTCAATAACTTCGTAGGAACTATGAGTCTGTGTTCTTGTTTATTCTTGTTTCTCTCTTCTCTCTTTCTGAAACAAATCTCTATCTCTCTCTCTCGTCTCTCTCATCTTCTCTGTTGTCTGTCTTGTGTCTGTTTCTCTCTCCTCTGCGTCTCTCTGCTCTCTCGCTCTCTCTCTTTCTCTCTCCTCTCTCCTCTCTCTCTCTCTCTTGGCTCACTCTCTCTCTTCTCTCTCTCTAACTTTCTTCTCTCTGCTCTCTCCTCTCTCTCTTCCTCTCTTCTCTCTCTCTCTCTCTCTCTGCTCTCTCTCCTCTCTCTCAGGGGTCGGGTAGGTCTATCGTGAGTGCGGGAGTGCATATTGGCTAGGTCTAGGTCTATTATCGGCTAGTCTATCCGTACGTCTGAGTCTGTACTGGGTATGCTTATCCGAGAGTCTGTCGTTGGGGGTTTGTGAAATAGAGTTGCTTGTGTTGGTGTGATGTGTGTGTTTTTGTGGGTTGCGTTTGGGACGGTGTGTTGTGTTTTGCTTTTCTTTAATTATGACATTACCTTGGTTTTAATAATCATCTTTCGCCTTTTGCGTGAAAACTCCTCTCTCTCCTCGTTCTCTCCTCTCTCTCTCTGCTCTCCTCTCTCGTCTCTCCTCTCTCCATCCTCTCTCTCTCAA
>NW_020869903.1:469412-471912 GCF_003789085.1 Penaeus vannamei | reverse complement strand
ACCCCGTTCTTTATCTCCATTCTTCATTATCGTTCTTCTTTTCCTCCCTTCTCACTATCTCCGTTTTTCACCATCGTTCTTCTTTCTCCCTTCTCTCCATCTCCGTTTTTTATCACCGTTTCTCTTTCTCCCTTCTCTCCATCTCCGTTCTTTATCACCGTTCCCTCCCTCCCACATTCGTCTCCGAGCTCACTAACACTCCTTTCTCTCTCGTAAGTGCTTATTGCTTTATTTGACTCGGTATTATCTTCGTTTTTTTCTTTTTTTTTTTCTTTTCTCTTTCCTTTTTCTTCTTTCTTTTTCTTATTTTTTTTCGTTTCTTTTCTTTTCTTTCCTCTTTCTTTTTTTCTTTTTTCTTTTCTTTTCTTTTCTCTTTTTTTTCTTCTTTTCTTTTTTTTCTTTCTTTTCTTTTTTTCTTCTTTTCTTCTTTTTTCCTTCTTTTCTTTTCTTTTCACTTCTCTGTTTTTTTTCTTTTCTATTCTTTTTTCTTATTTTTCGTCTTTTCTTTCCTTTTCTTTTCTCTTTCTTTTTTGAATTCTCTTCTTTTTATTTATTTTCTTCTTCTTTCATTTTTTTAATTCTCTTCTTTTTTCATTACTTCTTTCTTTCTTTTTTTGTTTAAAAATTTTCTGTTAAGTGACTATAATTTTTCAAGATAACATACATGTTTTTTTTTCTATCTTAAGGCTATGTTATCTTCTTTATCTTTTCTTTATCATCATCATCATCATCTTCTTCTTTATCATCTTCTTCTTCTTCTTTCTTTTTTTTTTGGGTTACTTGCCTCGATAAATATCTTGAGGAAATTTCGTGAATTTACTTAATCAATTTAAAGATTTAACTTGATATGAAATCACACACAGGAGAAAGATTTCGTACTTAAGAAACTGAAGTCTCTAAATGTCTTTCTTGAAGTTTTCTCTTCCGTTCCTCGTCTCCGTTATCTGTTCTTACTTCTCTTCCTTTACTTCTTTCGTTCTTATTCCTCGTTCTCTTTCATCTTTTTTTCTTTATCTCTGTCTTGCATCAGCGTTCTTTATTTCTTCTTTATCGCCGTTCTTCATCTCCCTTTTTTTTTCTTTCTTCATTTGCGTCTATCTCCGTCCTTCTTCATCTCCGTTATTCATCCTCTTCGTTCTTCATCTCCATTCTCCTTTATCTCTGTTCTTCTTCCTCTCTAATCTTCATCATCGTTCTTTTTTGAAGTAATTATAATCATAACAGTAAGAATAACTTCAGCTTAAGTTATGAAGTAAAGAGTTAGTAAGAATGAGAGTCAAATAAACAAGTGTAATAGTAAATTAAGGAAAAGTAGTTATGATCATAAGAGTGATATTACAAATTTAATAACGATAACAAATAGTTAAGATTTAAGGAAAGGTATGAATGAGAATGAATACCCAGTACAAGGTATGTATTTAATCGATTTCGAATGTATCATGTATTTCCCACGAAGATGTATTCGAAAATTAAATACATCTCTTGTATTGGGAAGATATTCATTCTTATTCATGCCTTTTTAACATATTTACATTTTCTACATTTGTCAACGTGAATAACTAGAAGAATAACTGGACCAATGACATACATGAAAAATAATACTGATAATAACCATAAGAAAATATTAAGAAAAAAATAATGCAAACACGAATAATGGTGTTGATTAGATGAAAAAATGAATAATCATATTATATATATATGATATAAAATATTATCTATATATATTTATATGCATGATATTATGCATGATGATATATAAAATGATAATATACAATATATATTAATATTCGAAAATATGATTAAACGTACACTATATAATACTTGATCATGATAGTAATTATCATAAGAATAAATGATATAGTATAATGAACCTAAAAATAATAAAACCAGTAATGATGAAATCCATAAAACAATAATAACAATGATACGTATAATGATGATACTGATAGAAATTATTATGATATTGATAAAACTGATATCAGTAATAATGATAAAAAAAATCATATGATAATAATGATGATAGTAATGATAATGATAGTAATACTAACGATAACAATAATGATAACGATAATAACAATAACAATAATTATAATGATGATAATGAAAATAACAATGATAACAGTAAAAACAATGATAATCATTAGAGACACAAATGACAATGATAATGATAACAATAATGGTAAGAGAACTGATAAAGATAATGTTGAAATTAATGATAATAAAGATAATGATAAGGTTGATAAAAGTAGCAATAATGATAGTGATAATCATGATTATAAAAGTGATAATAATAATAATAGAAACAAAAATAATAATGATAATAATGATGATAATGAAAATATCAATAGTCATAATCATGATAAAAACAATGATAATAATGCAACGTCTACATCATCATCACCTTTATAACAACTATCACAATCACCATCATTCAATTCTTTTTAGCTAAATCATCACAAATACACAAATATCAAGTTATCCAAAGGAGATTAACGAAAAT
>NW_020869903.1:436912-449412 GCF_003789085.1 Penaeus vannamei | reverse complement strand
AATTACCTATCGAGAGACAGAATATTTAGAATGTTTATAGGCTTTTATAGGCTAATTTGAATGTATATATGATCTTCAGGCACAATGATTTCATGTATATATATATATATATATATATATATATATATATATATATATATATATATATATATATATATATATATATANAGAGTGAGGAGGCCGAGAGGCGAGTCCGGAGCAAGATGAAACAGAGGCCGGCAAGCCTTCAAGGGAAGTGGACACGCCGTACGCAGGGAGCTTTGGCGTGCTGCACCAGCCCTGTAAGTAGGGAGTGGGAAGAACTGGTGGAGTCGGCGCCATCGGGCCAGTTTCCAGCGGAAGCCGCGCGGAGTGAAAGGGGAGAGGCCGCAGTGGCGCAATACCACGAGGGAGAGGGAGTGGGAGGGGGAGTGGGAGGTGAGCTCGCGGAACAGGGGGAGTGACAAGGGCAGAGGGAGTGGGGAAGCTGAGGCAGGAGGGAGGTGGGAAGGGGGGAGTGGGAGGGGATGGTGAGAAGGGGAGAAGGGAGTGAAGGGTGTGAGTAGTCAGTTAATCCAACGTCGGGGCTCTTGATGCCGGATCGCCAGGACAGTTTCCGTATCGCGCGCCGCCGCCCGCCGAACGCTCTCACAGTTGATCAGCACAGAACACGGCCGGACACGAGAGAGAGACTAGATACTGAATCCGTCGCCGCATCGACACAAGAAAAGAAAAGATAGCAAACAAAGTGAGTTTCTGTGCAAGCAAGAGATAGTGAACGGACGTGGAAAGCTCGGTAGGAAGACCAAGACCAAAAGCGCCCTGATTGCTTCTCAATGAATTCGGGTTAAAGATGTCTTTTCTCCCTTTATCAAACGGTGTTGACTGATTCCTGGGAACGTAATTAGCCAGCATGAATCGGTGGACGAGAGAGTGAGCTTTGCCCTCACTAACTTTGGCTCCGAAGTAAGCGTGATTAATGACGTCACCAATGTCGAGATCTGAAAATGTGTGCGGGTGGATGGTTCGTCCCCGTCCTTTCCGCGCAATATCAATGATTCGACCAGCCTGGGTCGAGGAATCTGTTTTTCTCCTTCCAGAACCACGCAACCCGGAGTGTTATCTTGTTTTAATGTCGAACAAGGCGTAAAGAACCTGTAGTCAGCAGACAGAGTTCTTGGCAGGGAATAAGATTACTCGATTGCCGCACGCTGTATATCCTTTTATTCTGAGGATAAAGCGCCACTATGCGGACCCGAGCACAGGTGCAGCATCGACGCGAAGGGCTTCCTGCGTGAGGCGTCGCAGTCACAGCGCCCTGAGACGCTGAGAATAGAGAGTAGATTCCTTGAAGAATTTAGCTGATGAACAGGAACCTGCGCTGGGAGATAAGGACTCGTATAGAATTTCTTAGTGCGTGATTTTTACGTGTTGTAAATTCAAGTCAGTTCTCTCTCCCAACCTGTCTAGAGACGATAAACGAAGGAAAAAACCGCAAATGATATGTTAAATACTGCAGGGAGGTTTGACCTGTTACATGTCAAGTTAGAGCTGAAGTATGGGCCAAATAGTCCTGGCGGTATCCTAATGTATGTTGGCTTTTGAGTTCCAGATTTTTTGGTTGAGGTCGATTTTGCTTCTGCAGTTGCATATGGGGGGCGATTCCTCTCCAGTCATTGGTCACCTTCCCACCGGAGTGGCTGGTCGTAATTGGTAACGCGGCGCTTTCTCTTGGATTGAACTGCTGACCCTTGATGTGATACACTCGACGCTCTCTCATGCAGCCTCCGTCCCCTCTGGGCCCCTCCGCTCGAACTTCCGCTCCTCTTCTTCCCTTTCTCTCCACGTGGCCTTTGTTACAGCGCTGTCTTCTCGCCACGAGCTGCCGTGTCTTCTCTCTCGGGGTGGGCGTCCCTATACCCCCACGTGTTCAGGTCTGTCGTCGCGTGTGTCCCTTGGTTGCTTAATGTTCTCTTGTCATTGTTTTTTTTGTTTTTGTTTTTTTTTCTTGTCTTTTATTTTTCCAATTCTTCTTATCAAATATATTATCTTTTTGCCATTGTGTTTTTTTGTGATGGTAGCTGATGAGTCAGGTGAGCTTGGCTCCCTCTCCTTTTGTCCTTACCCTCCCCTATCCCCAATTTTCACAGCCTAACTAGTCCGTACTCCTATGACTGAATGAAATAAACAACCGAATGACAAGAAAATAATAGCCTAAGATATATATTTCGCACACCTTTATTAGCTGAGTTCCCTCTAGCGTGAACACACCGCACCAATGTGGTTGGAAATAATAGAGAAGGTAGATAACTGAAACTTTAGAGTCTCCGGTGTCGTTACTTCACCCCGCAAGCCGACAAATATTCTTGTTGTGGTCTCGTTTGCGTGTAAGACGCTGCCCGAGAATGTGGGGGAGCCACCTTACAAAAGTAATTTGGTAGATGAGCGAGCTTAAGGGTTTATAAGGTGACAACCAGAGACTCCTCCGGAACTCCCAACAGAGGAGTACTGCCTCTTCATCTTTCTTTATACGCTACATTCTTAAACAGATTTCGCTGCACCATGTGTGGCTTCGAATGGAGTGATGAATTATAGAGAACTATCTTGATGATGTAACCTGGCATGATATCGACTACAAGCAAGGGTGAGACCAATGTGGTAAAGCTGAGCACCTTAAGAACTTCGAGAGTGACAACAATAGTTTCTCGTTTTTTGTTGTAAGAAGAGTAGTAGAAACATTTAAATATGCGTATTGCGCCGTAAGGCAAAAAAATAGTTAACGGTAGTGAGTACATGACATTAATGTACACCTATACCTGTAGTGCGAAAGATACGTAATGTGACAAACATGTATTTTAGACTTATTAATTTATAGAATTTAGTAACTCTGTAAATCAAAGCAAACTAGAAAGTTCATCCTGTGTAACGTATGTATTTGATATAAAGGGCTTTAGGTGTTATAAGTGATGAGTGCATCTCGTTCTTGTGTCCTGCTGTGGTTGTTGTTATGATATAGTGGATGGTGCCCCCATCATAATCCAAATATGTGTCTTAAGAATCAGTTGATATGTCGGTGTCGTGCTGTGTGTGTGTATATAGATGTACAATGTGTGTGATGTGAATAGTCGGTTGAGACAATAGAAGAGGAGAGAGAAGATAAAAGAGAGAGGAAAACTGGCATAGAGAAGTAGTGATAAGAAAGAGAGAGAGAAAGAGAAGAGAGAGAGATGAGTAAGGAGGGAGAGAGAGAGAGAGAAGAGAGAGAGAGAGAGAGAGAGAAGAGAGAGAGAAGCCACGTTAGGAAAGAAACAAGAGCGAGACTTAAAGGTGATTGTAGGCGGTAAGGGAAAAGATCAGTCAGTCAAGGGTAGATTCAGCAGGTATATGATGATGAAAGGGGAATGCTAGAAAAGAGAAAAGCGGATGGCCAGAAGAGTAAGCGAATGAAAGTTAGAGAGTAGCAGAGGGCTGGAGGAAGCAGCAGGAGCGGGGCAGAGCGAGCGATGGAAGAGAGAGAAGAGAGAAGAGAAGCACCGAAATCGCTATCAGGCACGGAGAGCGTATGCACAGAAGGATCGAAAGCAGAGAAGCGGGCGGCGAGCTGAAGAGGGAGAGTGCGAGTAGAAGAGACGACGATGCAAGAGAGAGGAGAGAGAGAGAGCAGGAGATTGTAATAGAATGATGAAGATGAGAGAGAGAGAGAAAGAGAGAAGAGAGAGAGAAAGAGAGAGTCGTAAGAGATGAGTAAAATGAATATTAGTAAATGAAATATATAAGGATAAAATAGAAGATATGAAGAGGAGTAAGATAGAGAAGAGAAGATGAGATGAGAAGTATAATATATGAATTATGAAGTAAGATAGATATGAATATAATGTAGTATATAGATATGTAGTGTGTGACATGCATATTGTTTATAAGAGAGAGAAACAAGAAAAATCGAGGAACCTGGCTTATCTCCTTCAAAAGCAGGGCTCACAGCAGAAGAGTGGACGTCGACCGATGTCGGAACCCGACCAGGCCACGTGCCGTGCCGAGGCCCAGAGAGACACAACGGAAGACATAGAGAGAAGAAGGAAAGTTTTTCGTTTCTCGCTCCTGAGAAGTCGTGTTAATGCCCAACTATATCTTACCCGCGTCAGGAGCGGACTCCTTTTCCCTCGCCATTTATGCCTCTTAATCCCTTTCTTTGCGTATGACGCTCAGAATTTCAGTTGTCAGCAAACCCAAGTCCTGCCTGACGCCCAGTACGCGCCAGGCAAGGCCCACAGGTGGGCCCAATGAAGTATTTATAGATTCGATTCGTAGAATCTGATATAGCAACTATTAATATCATTTCGAGCAACTTAGGGTGTGATCTGTTACTGCTAGTAGGGTAGTGAGTTCGAGATATGACCGGATTTGCAATATATGATAAAGTGCGCGTGATACACATCCACGCACAGATGGATACCATGCGAAGTGAGAGTTGGTAAGGTGATGGTAGTAGTAAGTAATTGGGAAATGATAATAGTAAAAGACTAATAATAATGATAATAATATCAATAATAATGAAAATAAGAGCACCGGAAAGTGAAGAAAAAAACCTAATAACCTGCAAATTTTTAATTCACCCTCAGAGAGAAGGTCTCGCCGAATTATCCCAGTGAAAGATCCCAAATCCCTTTTCCTGACAACCCGCCTTAAAATCGTTTCGAAGGAAGAGAATGTCGTTTGAAAGCGTCGTTTGCTTCTCAGCCGCTGATTCGGCCTCCCAGCCTCCTCACGCCGGCAACACGGAGGGCGTGCACACCCAGAGGGCGGCGCTGCACGTGTCGAAGCAGCACTTCTCCGACGGCCTGCAGGTGGAGTCGTTGAGGCACGTCTTCGGGGCGCTCCTGCTGGCGGCGCAGTCCTTCCTCAGGGTAGGGCAGACTCCGGGGTGGACTGGGGGGAAAGGAAAATGTTTCCTGGGATTTTCTTCTTGGAGTGTGCTCTGTATGTTTTATCATTATTGTTGTTTAACTTATATTCTAAGCCTGAAATTTCATCGTTACTACCACGTTGTTAAATGAGAATTGGTTCTTGAAATGCAATTTGTTTTGTCTCCGTGAATATTTTCACTCTTAAAAAAAAAAAAAAAAAAAAGTAAGCCCCAGGAAAAGTGCTTTTGTATAAGATAAAGGAATAATGGCATTCTGAATCTGTTTTCCAGATCACAAAGGATATTCTCCGTCTAATCCCGAACCTGATTCCATAAAAAGAACATGACGTCAGAGCAGTGACGAGCACGTACCTGCCCCTTTGCCGGTGAGCTGGACGATGAACCCCGCAAGGCCAGACCCTCCAACCACGCCAGACCCGGACCTCTGGCCGAGCGAGGAGGGCCTCTTGATCCCGTGGGACATGTACCCCGTGGTGGATCCGGAAGCTAGGCCGCTCGAGGTGAAGGCGAAGAGGGACCCCTGGGAGCCGGACGCCGAGAAATGGGCGCCGACCGGTGAGTCATAGCTGTCGCTGGAGGAGGACGGGTTATCTGTGGCCGCGTCGGGGTCGTCTGAAGGAAACTGGACGTTCGGGTCAGATTCGAATCGGTTGTCTGTGATTGAATCGTATTTGTCGAAGGCCGAAGATTGGTTTTCTGTTTCTGAGTCAGTGCTGCCAGAAAATTGGCTGTCAGTAGATGTGAATTGTGTGGCCGTTGAGTCTAAATTGTCAGATGGCGAAAACTGGCTAAATGTAGATGAAAATTGGTTGTTTTTAGACGAGTCATAGTCATCAAATGAAGAGTCTCTTCTGTTGTCATTGTCTATTGGTACGAACTGGTTGAGTGAAGACGAAAACTGGTTGTCTGCAGCTGAATCTGATGAGAACAGATTGTCTAATTCATGGTTGTCAGAGGATGAAAATTGGTTTGTTGTAGATGATAACTGATGTCCTGTAGACGAATATTGGCTGTCTGCAACTGAGTCATCATAATCAGGAGATGAAAACTGGCTATCGGCAGGGGAATCATAATCCACTGGAAATTGGTTAGTAGTGAAAGAAAACTGGCCTCCTTCAGTCGAAAATTGGTTATCTGTTGCTGAGTTGTCGCTGTCAGATGATAAGTAATTTTCGTCCGTGGAAAACTGGTCGGTTGCAGATAAGAATTGGTCGTCTGAAGTTTGGTCAGAGGCAGCAGAGTCATGGTCGTCAGGAGATGAAAATAGATCTTGGGCGTCTGTGTAGCTGTCTGTCGAAAGAAGGGGGTTGTTAGATTCGGTTAAACGGGTACCTGGAGCGTGAATATCCGTAGAAGAGAGCCGGTGTGAGTCATGGTCGTTGGCATCGAATTTTTGTGAATCAGTAGAAGAAAAGTCAAAAGCTGTAGCTGCTCCTTGGACTCCTGTTGGCAGATCTTGACTGTCAGCAAGCAAGTCATAGTCACCATCGACTGTTGAACCGAAGTTGATAAAAGCTGTACTATGAAGGCCGGTGGATGGATCTTGGATATTAGTGATTAAGCCATGATTTGCTGTGGCTGGATCTCCCTCGGTCTCTTCGTGGAATCGTCCAGTTCCTGCATTTGCTGTGATGACACTAGCCTGTTTTGTAGGGGTACCTGATGTTGCAGAAGCGCTAGTATCTAACGGAACTCCAAAAGATGGCTCCGTTGTGCTAGAATAAGAACCATGAATGCCATAATTGTGTCCAGACTGTGATTCTTCTGTGCCGTGTTGCAAATCGTGGGTTATATCTTGCACTCCAGTAGCAGAACCATGGGAGTCACCTTGATGGTCCGAGGGTGAATCTCGCGAATTGGGAAGAAAAGCGTCAGCTCTGTGAAAATTACCTGAATTTTCTTGTGCATCAGAAGCAGAAGCAAAGATGCCCTGGTGGATGCCATGTGCTGCTTCTTGGGTGTCATAATCGACATTGGCACCTGGGAGTTCTGTCTGGAAACTCTGCTCCTGATTAGTAATAGAAGGACCAAGCTCAGCAGAATGAAGGCCAGAGAATCCCTGTGTTTTAGCAGGGGAGTTGTGGATATTACTTTGCTGGTCTACAATAGCTCTTTGAACACTGGGTGAGCTATCTGACACTGATGCCAATTCTCTTGTGTCAAGGGAGCTTGACTTTGAGCCATGAATGTTAACAGAGGCATCAGGGATCCCAGACTGTGTGTTTGGTTGCTCACTGTAGGAAGATTCCTGGGTATCATAATCTTGATTACTAGAAAAGCCAGTATCAAAATGGAAGTCAGGGGCTGACGTCTCTGAACCACTCAGTGAAAAACTGACATCAGACTGAACACCAGAAGAGGGTACTACAGCCTGCACTGAAGAATCACTTGTTCCAACCTGGAATTCGCTTGGTGGCAAGTGACTTTCTGGCGCAGGAAGATTGCCAGTAGATGAAGAAATAGGTGGGAATGCAGGTTTTGTTACTACCGGGGAAGTAGACAAGAATGTGGTGGAGTCATCAGTATGATAATCATAATCAAACTGGGATGCAGATGATGAAGCTGGTATGTCACCTAATATTGGTGCTTGAGTGCTAGAGAAGAAACTGTTAGTGGCAGCTTGATATGCATTTGATGATCCAGTGTTTGAACTAGAACTACCAGTGCTTGCTGCAGATCGTTCGGTGGCACTTGCAAAATCATTTGTGTTGGATGGGAAGCCGACAGACCCTTGGGTTTTTGAAGCAGAGTTAGAAGTGCCAAAAGTAGAAGAAGCTTGAGTGGTGTCTCGGATTCCAAATGAAGTTTCCTGGTTTCCGGCATCAGAGGCATCAGTGTTCAACAGAAATTCAGGACTCTGGGTCTTAATTTTTTGCTGAAAATTCAAGAAGTCTGTAGTAGTTGCACCTGAATCTTCATTTTCACTTTGGAAATCGAATGAGTGTTGCTGTGGGCCAGTTGATGAAATGTCACCGTCAGCTCTGGACTGGGACTGCTGAAGATCAGTCAAGCTGTGTTCGCCATTCTGGTACGTCTGTGATCCAGTTTCAAGTTGAATGGAGGAATCCTGTGTCCCAACAGAGTGATCTAAATAATCAAGATCAATAGGAGTGACAGCAGTAACGGCCTCCTGAGTATCAGGCTGAAAACTCACAGCTATGGGATTGTGTGTGCTTGTCTGGAAATGAAAGGAAGCAAAGCCAAAATCTTTGTGGCTTTGCAGGTCTTGAGTATTTGATGCTAATGTGTCCTTGCCAGAAAGAAGTCCATGAGTACCAGCTGTTGATATTTTGGGGCCAGGTTGTGTGTTCAATTCTTGTGGTGTTTGGCTTGGAGCAGAATTCACATCCGTGTGAATATGAGAGAATGACTTATGAGTGCTGCCTTCCGGGGCAAAGGTTGTGGACTGGAAGTACACAGTGGAGGCAGCAGTACTTGACCCTGGATTATCAGTGGTAAATTGAACACCAACACTTGGTGGAGTAACCGTACTTCGGTTAGGAGTGGTGACAATGATTGATGGAGAATCTTGTGTGTTTACCGGAGACCCAGAGCCATGAGGTCTGATACCGGCAGAAGTACCAGCAGCGGACTGGGACCCTTGACTTCCTTGCTCCTGTGAGAAAGATCCTTGGCTGTCGGCAGGAGAGAGCTGAGTGCTGAACGGCGCTCCCTCGTTTCCGGCAGAAGACGCGTGAGCGCCGGGGGTGGGCACCTGACCCCCGGCGAAGAGCGAGTGGAAGTCAAAGGAGGGCGCTTGGCCTCCGGCTTGGAAATTGAAGGGGAATTTGTTTCCGCTGTTCCCGAAGAAAGCAGCCCCGCTATTGGAATTATCTCCAGAAAAAAACCTGAAACAAAAATATAAATAACCATGTTTTTTATGTTAATCATTATTATTTTTTAAATGAATTTCAACAGTGACCCTTAACTGCAGCTTCTAGGTATTACACATCAGTATATCATACATTTCTGCAGTTTATATTTATGTAAACAAAGTTAATGTATACCTTGGGCATTATTCACTATTCATCTATCACTCCATATATTTAAATCAGCAACTTAAGGTCTGTTTATCAAACTTCCTACGAAGGTCCTCAAAACCCACCCAGAGAAAGACGAGGAAGACGAGTGATCCGCCGAGGAAGACGACGAGTTGGAGGAAGAGTGACTGAAGTTGAAGCCGTTCCCGGTGGAAGTGTAGTTGCCTGAGGCGGAGTTCTGGTTGGAGGACGAGGAGGAGTTGGACGAGGTGGAGTTGGAGTGGAAGGAGAAGCCAGGCGCGGGGTGTGGCAATTCTTCCTTGTGGAGGAGAGTCGGCCAGGCGGAGCACGCTGCCACCAACGCCAGGGTCACGGTACCCACGCGCACTGCGGGAGCACACAGGGCATGACGCTCGCACGATTCTCATGAATGAACTAACGCACCGTGGCGTAGATGCCATGGGGGTTAAAACTATATCCGATTTTCCGAATGCATTGGAATATTTAGTTATCAATAGCATGAGGGTCTTCTAGTAAAGCAATGAGTTGGATGAACAACATAGTGAGTGTAAAGCTAAGAAAATTAAAATGCAAATTTATAGAAAAGCGAACGAAAATATCAAATATTTGTGAGTGGCAGGCTCATGTGTGGTTTTGTGCATGACGTAATCATACCATGCTGGAGAACAATGAGACATGCTCAGGGTCGTCTGGAACTGATAAACCAATAAAAAGAAAAGCAATGATTTTTCATGCCTGGGAATACATTCAGATACAAACACAGACAAAATCACATACATTCATGCATGCATAAATGCAAATATACATGCATATATATATATATATATATATATATATATATATATATATTATATATATATGTGTGTGTGTGTGTGTGTGTGTGTGGTGTGTGTGTGTGTGTGTGTGTGTGATATATATATATATATATATATATATATATATATATGTATATATATATATATATATATATATATATATATATATATATATATATATATATATATATATATATATATATATATATATATATATATATATATATATATATATATATATATATGTATATATATATATATATATATATATATATATATATATATATATATATATATATATATATATATATATATATACGCATGTGTGCGTGTGTTGTGTGTGCATATATATATATATATTATATATATATATATATATATATATATATATATATATATATATAATATATGTATATATATATATATATATATATATATATATATATATATATATATATATATATATATATATATATATATATATATATATATATATATATATATGTATATATATATATATGTATATATGTATATTATGTATATGCCTATATGCACACACATATATACATATATATATATATATATATATATATATATATATATATATATATATATATAGCATGTGTATACACACATATATATGCATACATTCACATGTTTTTTCATTGTTTTCCTTTATCACACACGCAAACACGAGCAGCCACACGCACGTCAGCAGGAAGGTCCCTGCAAACGCCACAACCAATAACGCGATTCCCTTCCGCAGAGCCGTTATTAAAGGAGATAAATCCTCTTCTCTCTGCCCTGGAGAGAGCACTAGGAACACACTGGCACTTACTACTGGATTCTTTACGCTGCGTCCGGGTGCCTGGGCGTGTTGGCAGTCGGCCGTGCACTGTGCCATGCTTTAACGGGTTGACCTTTATATACCTTCGTCACACCTTGTCAGCCGCAACGGAAATCGTCTACGCCTTGCGAAGACGCCGTGACTCATTTCACGTTTTCAAATCTTCGTCGGTTTCTGCATATCGTTAAATATTCCTTAAATTTTTTTCGGGTTCGAGTTCCTGCTCTTAGCTGAGATATCGTTTAGCAGAAATGATGCAATACGAATGCAACGGAAGGATTTTAAAGTTGCCTGTCATGAAGGTCTTCAGAGCAACAAGCATGAATGCCAAACCTGTTAAACAAATCTGAAACACAAATCACGATTAATACATTGAAATAAAAGATTTCCAAACAGTCATGCTGAATTCACGTTTAAAATGTTACAATCACATCCGGAATCTCGATCATGTATATTTGTGTTCCTAGAAATGAATAAGAATTAATTTCCCTTGGTGTAAATACGTCGTTAGGCTTCAACAATGCCCCCGCTCATTCCAAAAGTAAATGTCATTTAGTGTAAATAAGAAAAATCATTTAAACATAACGGGCAAGTTCTTTTCAGGAGGAAGTAATTTCGTCGAAATGAGGTCGTCACGGAATCTCGAGGACGAGTGATCAGCGAAACCATTACGAGGAGGCTCTCGTTAGGCCGATTAATATCGTTTTTTTTTTCGTTCCGTCTCTGTTTCTCTATATCTTGGACATATCGGCTTCTCCCCTCTACATCTCATACATATCGGCTACACTCCTCTATATCTTATACTCGGACATATCGCACTCCTCTCTATATCTTAGACATATCGGCTACACTCCTCTATATCTTGGACATATCGGCTACACTCCTCTATATCTTAGATATATCGGCTACACTCCTCTACGGACATATCGCAGACTCCCTATCTACTTTTCTGATGACGGAGAGTCTACTGGCCTTTTTGTTAAAGTTGCGACCCCATGAACATTCATTATACAATGCATATACACAGAAATAAATGAATATCTATGTGTGTGTGTGTGTGTGATAGCTAGATAGATATGCATTTATTTCTATGTATATGGATGTCTGTGTATCCGAATGCTCATCTTATCGGACCTCCCACAATTTTAACGAACTGGCCGTATAACACGGCTCCACAGAATCAGAAGTGTCATCTTAGAGCCTGCAAGTCACCCACCCTTGTAATGCCACCGTGTCCTTTGGCAACTGTAGGTACAGTAATCCAGGAATATTCTCGAGCGATCATAAGTGGAAAATTCAACGCGAGAGATTTTTCATTTATCCCTCCTCTTGCTGGGTAGACGAGTAGATAGACAAGTGCAAAAGATTTTTTTTTCTCGGTCCCTCCTCCTTATTTATGTTTTTATATCATTATTCTGTGAAGGTTTGTTTATTGATTCATGTTTTATTCGTTTATTTGTATGTTTTATACCAGGGTCGCTACAATGTCATCGAACATAGAGCCAATTGCATAGCTTTAAATGTATATTATTTTGTCCTTATATGTCTGTGCGGATGTGGGAAGTGAGATTGCACATAACAATACACTGAGGTACATGTCTGCTTATGTTTGATCAAGAGTGTGTTTGTATTTTATGTAAGTGTGCGTATGATTTTATATGTTTGTGTGTGTGCTGATGTGCAGGTGAATGTGTAATGCGCTTCTTTTCGTCTATTAAATGCATTGGTTTGTTTATGTATGTACCTGCGTGTGTGTGTGTGTGTGTGTGTGTGTGTGTGTGTGTGTGTGTGTGTGTGTGTGTGTGTGTGTGTGTGTGTAGGATTATATATAATTAACTACCGATCATCCTTTCCTTATTCAGATAAACCTTCAGATAATGAATGCCACAGAATACCCCTTTTCGCCCTTTTCATCTCAATGATTTTTTTACAAA
>NW_020869903.1:429412-431912 GCF_003789085.1 Penaeus vannamei | reverse complement strand
AAGGTGCTTCACAGAGCGGTCTACCATTTCTTATTTGCTGCTGGCTTGCAGACCCACACGTTGCTGTTGTTGCAGGTGTCGAAGCAGCACTTTTCTGTAGGGCCGCAGGACCCGTCGTTCTGGCAGGACTTGCCGTAGGAGGGGGACCCTGAGCACTGGCCGATGGTGGGGCAGAAGCCGGCGTGCACGGGACCTGCTCCTGCTGAGTCCGGAAAACATTAGATAGCTCATTTTAGATAGCCAGTTAGAAAATAAATACAGATAACCAGTTTGATTAACAATTTAGATAATGAATTAGAAACTGTTTAAATCATGAATTATATAAACATAAATTCCCCGTTTCGTCTCTTTTTGCTCTTTTTCTTGTTGGCTGTCACTTCTCTCTCTTAGATAATTATTAGATAAATTAGATAACCAATTTTCAATTTAGTAGTTAGATAACATATTAACCAATTTTCAATTTAGATAATCAGGTAGATAGAGAAGATAATCAATTTAGATAATTAATTAGATTTAGATGCTCAGTTCAGATGATCCTGCAGCGATTCCACAAACCCCATTAGCACGTCAACAGGTAAGTTTAAATAATAATCAGTATGTTGTATGAAAAATATATCTACGTCGTTTATTCTGCAGGTCCCTTATTTTTAGATAAAAGGACTATTTTCTTTGTATAAAGTTTATTTATCTAATTGTGCATTACCTAAAACTGAAAATGTTGAAGATAAATAGGCCTACACACATCTTAAATTTCCTCTATATTACTATTTTTGTCTGTATATGCGCATTTATATCTATATGAAGTTGACTGTTGACAACTGGTCTACAGATACAGATATACAGGTGTGTATGGGTGTGTGTGTGTGTCTATATATATATATATATATATATATATATATATATATATATATATATATATATATATATATATATATACATAATATATATATATATATATATATATATATATATATATATATATATATATATATATATATATAATATTATATATATATATATATATATATATATTATATATATATATATATATATATATATATATACACACATCTATCTATCTATATATTTACCTGTCTATTTATATGGCTGTATCTATATGTATGTCTCTAATCATATATCTAAATATATGTATCTGCAACCTGTCTCTGTACTCCGGATATCATTAACGAATGTACAACTTACCTGTGGAAGCGCCTGTGAAGCTGTTGCTGGTGGCTGCTCCTCCATGTCCTGCTGCTACACCAACAGCTCCTCTATGTCCTGCTCCTCCAGTTCCATGACGAACTCCTCCTGCGTGGCCCCCTGCACTTAGGTGGCCTCCTCCAATCAGCTGACCACCTGCGGTTACGTGGCCACCACCACCTACAGGGCGACCTCCCACGATGAGTGAGGGTCCTCTGAGGACGGTTACTTCATTGCTGTCGTCCACTTCGCCACCAATGAACTGTATGGTTGCACCGGAACCAGCAAAACCAGTCACTCCGTGGCCACTTATGCCACTTGTTCCCGATTGTCTGTGGCCAGAGGAGCTTGCAGCACCATGTGAGCCTGAACCAAATTTAGATCCAGAGGCACCAGCTCCGAACGCAGATCCAGATCCTGAACCAGCAGCCCCGTGTGAGCCTGAGCCAAACGTGGATCCAGAAGAACCAGCTCCGAATGCAGATCCAGATCCTGAACCAGCAGCACCATGTGAGCCTGAACCAAACTTAGAGGCACCAGCTCCGAATGCAGATCCAGATCCTGAACCAGCAGCACCGTGTGAGCCTGAACCAAACGTGGATCCAGCTCCAGAGCCAGCAGCTCCGTGTGAGCCTGAACCAAACTTGGATCCAGAGGCACCAGCTCCAAACGCAGATCCAGATCCTGAACCAGCAGCACCATGTGAGCCTGAACCAAATGTGGATCCAGATCCAGAACCAGCAGCACCACGTGAACCTGAACCAAACTTAGAGGCACCTGCTCCGAATGCAGTTCCAGATCCTGAACCAGCACCACCATGTGAACCTGAGCCAAACGTGGATCCAGAAGAACCAGCTCCAAAACCTGATCCCGAGCCGCTTACGCCATGAGAGGTACCAGCTCCGAATGTAGATCCAGATCCTGATCCAGCTGCACCATGTGACGTGCCTGAGCCAAATGTGGAGCCTGAGGTACCTGCTCCAAATCCTGTTCCGATGCCTGAACCAGAACCAAAGCCTGATCCTGTTGCCCCTTGGCTACCAGAGGCCCCTGCTCCAAAAGTGCCTGAAGCCCCAAATCCACCAGAAGATGAACTACCTGAGCCAAAGGTTCCTGAAGCCCCAGATGCACCAGATCCAGATCCCGAACTGTAACCAGAGCCTGAGGTTCCAGCGCCAGGGCCGATTGCGCTAGCCCCATGGCTTGAACCAGAACCAAAGCCTGTGCCTGACGTGCCAGCCCCAAAGCCAGTGCCGGCAGTGCCAGAACTGAAGCCAGCACCTGTGGAGCCAGCTCC
>NW_020869903.1:409412-411912 GCF_003789085.1 Penaeus vannamei | reverse complement strand
TGATTGGCTCGCTCTGTCGGTCCAGCAGAATGAGCGGCCGCAAGAAAACTCGCATCGCCCAATCAAACTTTGATGAGATTTCATAAAACATGTGAACTTCCCACACAACTTGGTCGTATTGTTTTATGCTCACCTGGAATAAGCCTCTTCTTGGCTAGCCCACCGAAGAGAGGGATCTCTCCCTCTCTCTCTCTCTCTCTCTCTCTATATATATATATATATGTGTGTGTGTGTGTGTGCGTGTGTGTGTGTGTGTGTATGTGTGTGTGCATGCGTGGGTGTGTGTGTGTGTGTATGTGTGTGTGCATGCGTGGGTGTGTGTGTGTGTGTGTGTGTGTGCATGTATGTATGGATGGATGGATGGATAAGTATGTGTATAGCTATGGCCTATCAAAACAAACGAATGGCCTAAAAAATGTTCGATTAGGTATCAATGATTCCCATTCTTTTTCAAAAGTTTTATTGATCTTGAGCAAACGATACTTCATGTATCATTATCTTATTTTTTCGATCATTTCCAATTTGCCTTTCAGCTTTTGGTTCGCAAATATGTTTTCTACTCCTTTACGTTGCAAAGACAGTTCCACCTTTTGCCAGAGGGAATAGTAGACAACAAAGCCTTCGCCGCTCAACCATGTTAAGAGCGCCGATATAAACTCGGCGGTTGTCTGTCAGTTGGAAAACTATAATTTCCGACCGACGAAAGAGGCCCACGTCAGCTGGCGAGTCCTGATCCACGTGAGCTGAGGATGGGTAAACGTACAAAGAATCAAAACATTACATGGACGACATTAAATGGTCAATATTGTGAAATCTTGAATGTTTAAGGTAACTGTCCAACCTTAGATGTTTAAGCTAGTAATCTGCATAGTGAATTCTTAACGAAATCAACTCACCTTATTAGTAGCAACAGTCACCATTCCTTCAAATTCCTCCTGAGAGTACTCTTGAGCGAAGGCCTCCTGCGTTGGTATGAAGGCGTCGAGCTCATTCTGCTGGATCCTGTCGAATTCGTTACCGAGGTCTCTTGCTATCAGACTGAAGCCCGCCCTTGTGACCACACGCCCGTAATCCCTCACTGTCACCAGGGACATACCTTGCAAGTTGATTAGATTAGATTCTATAGCATTAAATCTGAAGACATTTATTCATTTCATTTTTTCGCATTACAGGTCACATGCAAGTGTCAAGCCACCAAAAAAAAGAAAGAAAGAGAAAAAAAAACATAGGGCGCTATTGGTACTCTGAGTCGCGGTTTTGCCCTGCTTTTACAGTAATGCTGTTGTCTTTCAGTACCATTGCTTTTCTATTGCAAATTTGTTTGCATGAATGCCTTACAATATTTATTCCATTTATTCTCGGTATCACCATCAAATCAAAACTACTATTTGACATCATTTAGCTAATACTAATATAATGTAATTCCGATATTTCACCAGGCAGCGCCCAAAGTGCCGCCGATGACTTACTCGACTTCGCCATGTAGTCGGCGAAGGGCCTCGAGGTCGGCGCGGGTCCCAGGCAGTAATCCGTGACAAAGAGAGTTCCGCTGGGCTTCAGCCACCGCTGGGGGGGGGGGGGGGGGGGGGGGGGGGGGGGGGAGAGGCGTCGGTTACGTGTGCTCACTTAGACGACCTTTGCTACTGGAGCCAGGGAGGGGCATGGTGGTGATGAAGGCGGATTTGTGGATAAGGGTAATGCCGGTTAAAATTATAAAAACAGGTACGGGTATGGTCATAAAAATGGTGATGATTGTTATGACGATGATATATGTATCGGAATAATGCGATACCGCAATACCAAACAATAGATGTACTGCATAGCTACCTTCCCTGAAAGGGAATCGAACCCTTTCAATCTAGATCTTTTTGCATGAAGCTCCCTTTTTGCCTTTTAAGAACTTGTATGAGCCCCTTGCCTTGTATTTTACTTGGGATTTAAAATGGGACATGTTTGTGTCGAAAATTATTTGATTTTATTGTTCATAATCGGGCATATCATTGCTAGGTGACTAAAGGTGAAAACAACTGAACCACAAATAATCTCAGTATGTAAAGTCATCACTTGGTATCCTTACAAAGACATCAGCCTATCACGTAAGGATGATACTAACAATTAGCATTTAGTTTGTTCTTAAATCTGCAGTTTTGGAGGTCTCACGCCCCCTCTCCTATTGATAAGTACCCGCCTTGTCTGGGGAGAGCGTAATTATGCATAGAATCTACAGTATGCCATTCCATTTGACATTGTAATGACGAAAACTAGAATGAGGCCCATAACGAAATAAATAGTAATGACGGATTTCATCAACGATATTTTTTTAATTGATTGGTACTGATGATTGTTATTGATTTTATCATCATGATGATAACAAAAGTTATCATGATCACTGTCATTAATATTCTATTAAGTGTTTATGTAAATTAGCTTTATTATATGCCCTTATTATTTTTGCAGAAATACAATAATAACAAAAAATACTGGGGATAAAAGTTAATTA
>NW_020869903.1:376463-383963 GCF_003789085.1 Penaeus vannamei | reverse complement strand
GTGGTGTGCAACAAGAACTCCAAAAATTCCTACCGAACTAGCACTGCCATTTCACAAGACCTGTGTCATCGGAAAGGCCCCCTTGGCACCAGAATCCAGCCGTCTCTCTCCCTCGGGTCAGACAAGAGACAAAGATGCAATTGCTGCCTCACAGACTGGCTCTGATGCCTCTGCACTTTGCATTTACTTCCTTCGCCAAAATCACTCGCATTCTGGACTTATAACACCTGACAACCTTAAGATTAGACAGATTTATCAATGCACTCACATGATCACGTCACACTAAGGTCGAAAAGCAAAAATGAAATTCCCCCCAAAAAAAGAAAAAAAAAATCAAGTCGCAGCAGATTCTTCCTTCTTGCAATTGCAACAAGGAAAACCCTCTAATTACCAACAATAGCCATTCAATCACCTCACCTCACGGTCTCTCTTTCTTACCTTTCTTGCGCCCGGAGCTGAGGAGGGTTCGTGGAATCGGAGGAAAATACAATAAACGAGATAAATATGATAAAGACGAAAATGAAAGAGACTCACACACTCACAACATGCATTCGCTGTCAGATGAAATGTGTGCTTTTTGTTTACCTAAATACTAAATGAAGTGTAGATGTGATTATCATTCATTTGTATATAGTTTAGAATAGGTGAAAATTTAGATTTTATATGAAGATGAATGGTGATAAGCACTATCGAGAATTTGATCAGTAGTATAATCACGTGCTATCAAATAATTTGCCCCAATGAGTTACATTAAATGGAGCAAAATACTTTTTTCTATACATTTTATGATTTATAAGACATTCTTTCATCAACAATAGGAAAAGACGTTAACATTATCACTTCATCTTTTAAACTGACTCGAACGCAGCGTGATGTTGTGATGAGACCTTTCAAGGCAGGTGATTCCATTTTTCTCTCCATGTTTCCTCTAATTTTGCCTCGTTGTGTGTCATTTCGCGAACATATAGTACACATATCGCCTTGAGGATTGCATGTATATACGTTCAAATAATCGGCGATGTGTAAGTCACGCTGAAACATCTGGTGAAGAATATCTGATTCTTATTAGTCATATCTCTCGTCATGACTGGCATATCAATTCGTATTCATTTTGCCATGTTTCACCTTTCATGCTTTAGTTCTTTTCCAGGTCCAGATGATATTTTTGTATCTCTTACATAAACCTGCAAAAGAGAATGTCCTCTCAACTCGAAGGAAATAGAGCTCAAAGAAATCAGCAAATATGTTCCTTCTGTTTCTTGTGTGAACTAATGATTCATTCTAAAGGATCATGAAAAATAAAACAATACAAGGCTCATCATTTCATGGGGTTTCATGGGTGCTTGAGTAGTTAAGATGAGGTGTGGCCAGAATGAAAGTACGCCGTGGATATTGTTCTGGCACCGGATTTTATAACATTTTGGCTATTCGTCCGGTATACACTCGTGCTTGCACACTGTCAATAATTCTGTCTCGGTCATTTCATGCAATATTCATAGTTGGATCGAGACAATGAACAACACAAAAACAACGCCAAAGTTTGTATGCAAGGCTAATGTGCGAGTGTGTGTTTGCGTGCAAATAATTAGTGCGCATGTATGCTGGACAAATAGCCAAACTCTTATAAAATCCGGTGCCGGAACAATATCCACGACGAAATTATTAACAAAAGGCCAGTGTTATGTGTATGGCAGCCATACCTGAATTCTCGCTGTAAGGCATATGTCATACATGTGCACCAGACTGTAGAGTTTGGTTAAATTCTGTCCGAGTAAATTTAGTTCTCGGGTAACTTTCCACACAAGCTTAGTTCTTTTTTTAAATCCTCTTCTGCTCATAAAATTCTTTTGACCTTTCCGTGCTTGTTTCATCATCCGTCCGCAGATCTGTCCTCGTAAATGTAGACAGAATGATGTTTTCCGCTCAAGAAAAATACTCTACAGTCTGGCATGTGAATATGCACATATAGGCATTAAATCTGGGTAATACGTATGAACCTAACATAACCTAATCTAACGCAACCTAACCTAATTAAGACACTGCCATCTTGTTTGTAGGTGGAAGAGCAAATTATACCACACAAGCGCAGGATATGTCTGTAGGAATAGCCATCACCAATTGGGGGATATGACTTCTGTACTAATAGTCATTGTGTAAATTTAAAGCATTGCTGAACTAATATTTTCATATGGAAAGTAATATCAAGTACCATTAATAATTGCACTGTCCGAGGGGAGGGTTGATGGGGCGCTCTGCTCCCCAATACCCCGTGGAACATTGTCTTCACTTCGGCATGCACGGGAAGATAGAGCTGAAACTACAGAGCACCAAGTGGCCTTAGGCTAAGAGAGGCTCTATTCGTGATCTCTTTCCTTTATTTTTGGTGTTACCTTTCGTGTTTGCAGATAATTTCTTGTACCAGCAACTGGAACTTTTTGTCCTCTACAAGAATATCATATTCAGTTTGTCCTTAGTGCATCCATACCATAAAGATTAAATAACTATTCAAGTAAGCTTAATGCCTGGATTTTAGGTGATGTGCATGCAGCAAGTTGCTAAAAGTACAAGTAAGGAAAATATAAGCAGCAGCATTGGTAGCTTTCACTTGCGTTTTCCTGAGAATTATTTTTTTGTTTATTGGGAAAAAGTATCTTAATAGGCCTTTATCCCTTTTAAAATGTGGTCATATTGATACAGAAAAGAGTTCTTGCACCCAATCTGGTAAGCCAAATGAGTGGTGTTCAACATATGTCATTGGTTAAGAGTTGGCATAAAATAAAGTAATGTTTCATTTTGTCACAATAATGAGCCTATAATTAACCCATTGTATCCAAATGCTCTACTGCCATCACGTGGCCCAAAATACATTCATTAGGCTTATGTGAGTGACCACTTTGATGGATGTGAAGTTTATAGGCATGGGCGCATGTGAACACTTGTGTGCAGTGACAAGACCCCTTGCAATGTTATTTGTGATTTTATTTGATTTATCCAGATGGTAAAAGAAAGTTTTCCTTGCACAAACTCCATATCATCTGTCTAGGTAGTCCATACCTCAGTGCAGTAACAATTACAGTAAGTAACAATTTGTTATTTGTGTCATTAAAAAAAAAAAAAGTGATATTCAGTCTTTTCTAATACAACCTGCACTGCTGGTCATGACAGGCAGGAATAGGATCCTAAGCACGGAATGGCATCCTCCCGGGAGCCAGTACTCTTCCAGTCATGGCTCATGGATTGTACATTCCACACTCATTCATTGATGGAAATAATGCAAAGGCCCTTTCCTAAACACTAAATGAATCTAATTACCCTCCAAGAGGTATGTGGGGAGTCATTTCCGTCTCCCCGGCCTTCAGCCGAAATGCTCATGATGGAGAGTTCGCATCACTGTGGCTCACAGCCAAAATTTTCCCATGATGGAATGTTCATGTCACCTGCCTCTCAAGCCAAGTTTTTTTATGAAGTGATGGTCACATCACCCAGATCGTAGGGGTTAATCAACAAGTGTTTTATCCATATATATGATTTTCTAGATACTTAGGTACAAACACTAGCAAGTGAGAAATGTGACTGCTGTGTTGGGGAGCAAAAATGGGGAGCTGATATAGGTGCAATGCATCTATACGGGAATTGCCATCCTTAGTCCTCCATTCCTTCATATTCTATATATAAGGTAGGCATAGGTAATTGAGGTGTCCTTTATCAGCAACTGCTCGTTTAGAGTCATTTATTATTTACAATGAAAAGAAAGCTGTGAAGAGTTGGCTGAAGTTGATTGGTAAATTTTGAGCATAATGGTAGTTTGGCACAAAGCTTCAGGTACCAGTTACCTGATTTCACAAGTCACTATTTCTATACTCTGTAACTTGACCAGGCATTTATGATAGATCTGCAGATGAGACTTTTTTCTTGTAGTAATATAGTCTGCATTCATGTCAATTGTCCTTCACATTTGATATATCCTTGCAAGATGGAGCTTGAACTGGCTCCTTGCTTGACAATAAATCATTAGAGGAGTCTGCAAACTATCTTGCCAGATGATACAGTATAGAGAATGGTTGGCCTTTACCATTGTTCTTAAAGCTGTAGGGGTCCACGGATCACACCAAGGAAAATGGGAATATTTGGGTGTCATCTGAATGTTTCATTGTTTTGTCACAAAATTACACACTCATTAGGATGGTAAATCCTCAGCCTATTTAATGCAATTTCTGCAATTAGGAAAAGGAAACCCTGTAGGCTAACTAGAGAAGAGAGCCTTGACCAGGAATGTTGAAGGTCAGGGGTACAGGCCCTACCACTCTAGCTAAAGGCACTCTAGTGTCGTTATGGGAAGACGGTGTCTAAGGCTACAACCTAACTGGCAGCAAGCTGTTGTGGACAATGACAAGTTTGTTTTCTCATTTCAACTTCACAGGTCAAGTAGTGGCAGTACATAAAAGATTTATAAGGGAATAGCTTTCTCATTTTACTTAAAGAAGTTTATTCATAGATAAATCAACTCTAACCTCATCCTGCCAGCCCCATATGTTTGTAGACAAAGAGTGTACAACCAAGTCAGAAATTCTTCGTGAATGTGTAAGTTCTTTGTTCAATTTTACAATGAAGCATACAATGGGCTCTTATATTCCCTCTTTAAGAAGAAGAAGATAAAAATCTTACTCTAGTTGGTTTACTATATTTAGTTAAATGTTATACCTTATCAAAAGAAAATTAGATATGTAAAGTCATGCAAGACACTGCTGTTATTTTGCTAATATATGTTGTGTCATCTAAGACGTCACTGTTATTTTGTCAAGTCATTGCCTATATCAGTTTAGATTCATACCAACTTGCTTAGAAAGCAACACTGAATTAGTAAGTGCAAACACTAACTTACTGTATCTTGTTCATATAAAGAATTTGAATAGTTTTGTTTGAATTATAATTATTGTAAGATGAGATTATTATTTTTTCTTCTTCTTTGGAAGATAATCTGTCATGAAAGGTCTTTGGACTGAAGTAAATATGGTTGAGGTCAAGATACTTGAAGAAACTTCAAGTGCATTATCAGTTTATGTAGTTTGTGTAATACTCAAACACTGAAATAAACTTCTATTTAGCTACAGTAAATCTATTAACCTGTTAAATCTGGGTGCCTTGCTTGCACATGGCCCGACTATCATTGATGTGTAGTTTGTAGGCCCAGCTCACAGGAACACTCCTTGCCTCCCCTTTATAATGTCATCTAACCATTAATTGCTTTTTTTGCCATTTTCCAAAGGCTGTATTTGTCATTTGACATACTGTATCAAGATGAAAGTAGACCATTTTCTTCCATATCATATCTTTAGTTGTCAGTAACAATTAGAGCTAGTGCTCATCCCTAGAGCTGGTGCTCTTGCAGTCATGGCCTACCTATGATACATTCCACATTTGTTTACCAGTTTATCATGATGGCATAATCCCATTACCACGGCTAGCAATCAGATTTTTCTACAATGAAATATTCCCATCATCCAGCCCTCTGCCAGATTTGTTTATGAAGTGATGGTCGAGTCACCTTGATCCAAGGGGTTAACCAAGATTCTAGCAAAACTTAGGAGTATTAAAACAGCATCCCATAAAATTTGGTTCTCATTATTTCTTGCCGACTGATAAAATTTCTTTTTAAACACTCAAACCAAACCTTTTTGTTTCATTCCTAAATCATTGTCATGGATATGAACGTCAAAGCATTATCATCAATATTTTAAGGGCCAGGATTTTTTTACTAATACATTATCTTGTAGATTAGATGTGTGAATGAAGATAGAGCTGTAAACAATTTCTAATCTGTTATATATGAATAATCATATCACATGTATCTGGTTGTATTTGATATGTTAATAAGAGACAAATAATTAAAAAGATAAAAAGAATGTGGCATTTCCTCCTAAAGTATGATAAGTGACATGTACAGGAAATTGAGAAAATGGTGAGCAATCTATATATTTGTCTGAAAGCAAAACTTGAAAGGGAAGCAAACATAGTACTTTGTGATTATTGTTTGTTATTTACAAAGAAACATCTGTGAAAAAAATAGGCACAACATCCATCTGAAAATAGGGAAACTAGTTGTTTTGCAGTATTCACAGTAGGCTTATAGATGCTATGAACAAATCTCATTGCAAAAGTTAGACAGAAACAAAATTAGATATGAAAACTATAATAAAAGTAAAAAAAAAAGTGTGGCCAGGTAGGATGGGGCTAGGAAGGACGAAGTAGAACCTGGAAAAGGCAAGTGAAACCTGTTCTGCCTGCTGATTGGTTTTTGGAGGTCATGTAACCATGAGCTGATAGGTTTGTGTACAGTCCCAAAGTCTTTGCCATGCTGCTACTTAGAGGTTTGTGGCTCTGCTGTTTCAGGCACTTTTCTAGATATTTGTTTGAAAACCCTTTTTCTAAGTGCTACTTGGAATGAGATTTTAAGAGAGGCTTTATTTGAATTCGGATTTTTCTCCAATAAGAATTAGAAAATAGCTCTCATTTGTTAAACTCTTACTGATATGTTTTGATTTTAAAGTTTTCAAGAACACTCATTAGACAAAAATCATTAGGGCCATTTTGCCTCCCAGACATAAATGTAGTTTATCTAATACCTATTTTTTCTATTCCTTTTATTCTTTCTCCCTCCTCCTTTTGCTGCCCTTCCTCTGCTGTCGTCCTACATCGACTCTTTTCTGGCCCAAGGGAGACGCCCATTTGGGAAGGCCAGAATTTACTAATGTTCCACCTTATCTTGCAGGTTTTTGAGTGACTCGTCTTCCCAGACCATCACATCAGCACCTTGGGACGTCATTCCCAGAGGATGTGATCATATGATCTCTTGCACATGGAAGGACAGTGTATAGAAGAGGCATACCAAATCATCCTGTGATGTTAATTTAATTCTCCTAAATTTAACATCTATTTAGATTAATTCAAGATGGAAGAAAATAAAAGTGAAACAGCCAGAGATTCAGGTGGAGTAAAGTCCAACTCAAAAGATGAGACCAATGGTGCATGCTCATCCCCTGAGGACCAAAAAGTTACAAACAAGGGAACGAGCGAGAGGGACCAACTTACTGATGCAGGCAAGGAAGTGGAGGACTGCTGCAATGGGGAAATATACAAGAGGAAAGACTTATCAGGAGAGCAGAAAGTGGAGGATGTAACAGGATCTTCATCAGAAAATGATGCTTCAGAAATGACTGAGGTTAGTAAAGATGTCGTGTTAGATTCACGGATTGGTGAAAGGGTAAGCTTTGATACTAGGAAAATGCGCTTTCCAGTGTGGTATTGTTTTATATATTATTTTACATATAGATGACTCCACAATGGTTTAGTCTCTAAGGACCCTTTTATTTGGCCATCTTGAACATATATGTAATACATATGTGTGTATATATTTATATGTACATTTTATATATATAGACACACACACACACACACACACACACACACACACACACACACATATATATATATATATAATAT
>NW_020869903.1:351835-357565 GCF_003789085.1 Penaeus vannamei | reverse complement strand
TCTCCCCCATGCCCCCCTCTCTCCCCCAGGTATTCTCACGTGGGAAATGCTTTATGTACCGAGTTGGCATCACCAGCTGGCGTAGATGGTGCAGGTGGTGAGAAAAATACTGCGTTTCTTGATGGAAGAAGGTCCAGTGCGTAGGAAGAAAGTTCAGGGAATATGCGATAAGGATGATGTGGGGATACAGTGCTAATCGTTTATTAGCCTCTCTGGTTCACCAAACCGAAGCACTTTCATGGCCTGAGGCATAGGCACGAATGACCACCTTGGTTTTATAAAGAGTGTATGTGAGTGTTACGAAGCGATGATTGCGGACACTATGTTATGGTGGGTTAGAATACAAAAACAATGTGGAAGAAGACGAAAGATGATTGGAAGGTTGTAAAACAGCGTGAGAGAAGATAAAATACGAGTAGAAGAATGGGAAGAGGTTAATGAACATCCATGGAGTTGGTCGACCTTTGACGGCGCTGCGCAGTGACGAGAACGGACTCCTGAGGATTTACGTCGGTCGCTGCGTCAAGACAAAGACGTAAGCCAACGGAACTTGCGGAAGAAAAGACCGAGAAATATAAACAGGAAGGAGTGTTAAAAGGAGTTTTTTAATAGGCGAAATTTCTTGGAATCGCAATTTTTTTTCCCCACGTTTTACATTTATCCTGCACGCCCGCGGTTCTTGATCAGAAGATAAAAAAATAAAATAAATTAAAAAAGAGGAAAGCCATTGACCTCCCCACGTGGGCGTCTGGCCTGCCAAAGCGTTGCGTAATAGCAGGCTGTGAGAAAATAAATGATGTGTTCTCGCTGTTCTTTGTACCTGCGGCCCACGCGATCCAGCCGCCGGGCGGGCAATCGCGGCGCTCGCCCAGGTGCAAATTGGTGCAAATACGCAACCACGCCGTGATGGGTTGCGCTCGCTGCTATTTTGGGATTAGGGAAGGTCTTTGCTTTGGTTTTGTGGTGGGCGGGTGAGGGAGGGACGGAGAGGGAGAGGAGAGGAGGAATAGAGGAAAGTGAGAGAAGGAAAGAAAGGAAGGAGAGGAATGAGGAGAAGGAGGAGAGAAAAAAAAGAAAGAGAGAGAGAGAGAGAGGGGAGAGAGAGAGAGAGAGAGAGAGAGAGAGAGAGAGAGAGAGAGAGAGAGAGAGGAGAGAGAGAGAGAGAGAGAGAGAGAGATCGAATAAATATTAGAGAAAGGAAGTAAAGAGAGAGGGAGAGAGAGAGGAGGGATAAAGAAAAGGAGATGTAGTACGTATATATGTATAATACATATATACGTACATACATACATACATACATACATACATACATATATGTGTTTGCGTATGTATGTGTATGTGTATGTGCGTATATGTGTATATGTGTGTGTGTATGTGCATATGTATGTGTGTACGTGCATGTGTGTGTGTGTGTGTGTGTGTGTGGTGTGTGTGTGTGTGTGTGTGTGTGTGTAAGAGAGAGAGAGAGAGAGAGAGAGAGAGAGAGAGAGAGAGAGAGAGAGAGAGAGAGAGAGAGAGAGAGAGAGAGAGAGAGAGAGAGAGAGAGAGAGAGAGAGAGAGAGCGCACATGGCCAAGGACAAGGACAAGGACAGAGACAGCCACGCAACAGTGACAGACACGTCCGCCCACACAGAGACCAACCCAGGGACCCTCCCAGCGACGAAAGGGAGAAAGAAATCGCGCACAGGGAGCAAGAAGGCCAAAGACAACATCCAATTCACCTCCATTTCTCTCGCGAAACTCTATATTTTTGCACGTGCTGACCACCGTGTTACCGAGCGAGTTGTCAGCCCCTCAGCGCTGACATCCCGCTCGCTGACGCTAAACGGCTCGCGGACGGTGGGCGCAGGTGGGCAGGCGCGCTCGGGAGTGACGTGGGATCATACCCGCGCTATTTATACGTTTAATGTCCGCGCTTTGCTGGCAACAACAACCAAGGCGCTCGCGATATTTTTCTTTGGCATTCATTTCTTCCATCTGTTTTTTCTCTCTCTTTTTTTATTCTTCTTTCTCTCTTTAATGTTTATGGTTTCTTGTTTTTTTTTAGCTTTGTGTTTATTTACTTTTTTATTTTTTTTAAAGTTTTATATTAATTGTGTTTGCCTTGTTTGCTTACCTTTGCGAGACTAATTTCAAATATTGCGTTCCGATAAGGGCATTCCGCTGACATAATGGCGTTGATCATATAACGTGTTTCGTTATACCACTGTGGATATCGAGTCATCAACGCCGGCAATTCGACGTTGCCGCCCGCGTGGTCTCTTCGGCTTTTTTTTCGTTTTTTCAGGGCGTGTTTTTTGAGTTTTTACCTTTTGGGTGGCGCTTAAATGGAGGCAGACAGGTGCGCGGGTTTATCAGCTTGTAAGGCAGGGAGCGCGCCCAGGGAACGCTTTTCGACGAGCGGCGGCGGCGGTGGCGGTGCGTGGGTAAAGGTGGGATCTCATATTTAATGGAAAATAATTTATGTGAGGATGGAGTGTCTTCAGGTTGTAGTTTTTCTTTGTTTATTTTTATTTCGAGGGTGACCTTGATTGGCTGCCACATGCGGACGGTATTTATAGGGTTGTCTTATATTGGGTTTAATGTGGCATGCGTTTTTGTTTCCATTTCTGTTTTGGAATCTCTCTCTCTCTCTCTCTCTCTCTCTCTCTCTCTCTCTCTCTCTCTCTCTCTCTCTCTCTCTCTCTCTCTCTCTCTCTCTCTCTCTCTCTCTCTCTCTCTCTCTCTCTCTCTCTCACTCTCTCTTCTCTCTCTCTCTCTCTCTCCTTTCTCTCTTTTCTCTCTTTTTCTCTCGCTCTCTGTCTCTTTCTTTCTTTCTTTCTTTCTATTTCTCACACAGTTTCACTCTCCTACTCTCTCTCACCCCCTCGCCTTCCCTCCCTCTCTTATATCTCTCCTTCTCACCTGTTTCTATCCAGATATAGATTCCCAAACTAAAAGAAAATCGATTAAGTAACGGTTGCAAGAAGAAAAGGGTTAAGCAGCCAGTTGGTCGACCTTCAGCGGCGGTGCGCAGTGATGGAAACGGACTCGTAAAGATTCTCTCTCTCTCTCTCTCTCTCTCTTCTCTCTCTCTCTCTCTCTCTCTCTCTCTCTCTCTTCTCTCTCTCTCTCTCTCTCTCTCTCTCTCTCTCTCTCCTCTCTCTCCTCTCTCTCTCTCTCTCTCTCTCTCTCTCTCTCTCTCTCTCTCTCTCTCTCTCTCTCTCTCTCTCTCTCTCTCTCTCTCTCTCTCTCTCTCTCTCTCTAAGACTCGTAAGATTCAAGGTAGTCGCTGCCCGAAAACAAAGGGGCAGGGCAGTGAAGCTCGCGAAATAAAAGGCTAATAAAGACAACTATTCGCTCGGGAGGAATTTCAGTGCGCGGGGTTTCGAGGAATTGTTGCTTTGTATGTATTTTTCGTCCCTGAGATGTTCCTGTATTATAAGATGAAAAGGAAAGATATGGATCCGCGTATGTCTTCATCTCTTTAGCGTGTCCCCTCGCTTCCCTCCCCTACTCTCTTTTCGTTTTGCTTCTCGCCCTCTCATCGCGTACCTCCTGCCTCCCACTCTTTCTTCACCTGACCACCTGATCCCATCACTTATCCTCTGCCTCACTCACCCTCACACTCTCTTTGAACTCTCGACCTTCCCCCATATTCGCTTTTTCCCTTCTCTACGTATCCTATATACCACCCTCTCCTCTTCTCCCGTTCCCTCCCATTCCCTCTTCCTTTCCTCTCTTCCTCTCCTCTTTCCCTTCTCTCTCTCCCTTCTTTCTCATTCCCCTTCATTTTCTCCCTCTCCGTCTCATTTGCTTCCCCTTCCCACTTCCTTTTTCCCCCCGTCCCCTCTCCTCTCCTCTCCCTCTCCCTCCTCTCCTCTCCTCTCCTCTCCTCTCCTCTCCTCCCTCTCACCTCACCTCACCTCTACCTCACCTTACCTCACCTCACCTCACCTCACCTCACCTCACCTCACCTCACCTCACTCACTCACCTCACCTCACCTCACCTCACCTCACCTCACCTCACCTCACCTCACCTCACCTCTCACCACTCCGCCGCGTTTGCCTAATCTCCGGCCGGCGAGCTGATGGGTAGCGAAATCCCGCGGACCTGAAGGGCAATGCAGGGGCGGCAGCGGCAGGGAGGAGGCGGTGGGCGTTGACAGGTGCCGGAGGGTGGGAAGCAGACGCGTTGGTGCCAGGTGTCTTGAGGGCCGGTGCCATGGTGGGGGCGGTGGTAGGGGGTCGGCGGTGATGGGGTTTGGTGCCGGGGGGAAGGGTGGTGTTTTAGGGGGTGGGGGTTTGGCGGGGAGGTGGAGGGAGGGTGTTTTAGGGGGAGTTTGGTGGTAGGGGAGGGGGAGGTGGAGGTAGGGTGTCTTAGGGGAGTTTGGGTGGTAGGGGAGGGGGAGGAGAGGGGCGTAGGATGGTGGGCAAAAGTGGGCGTGCGTTTTTGCAAGTACCCCTGCTTAGCAAGACCAAGGCGACGACCGCCATGGCCGTCGCCCGTCAGCTGACTTGTCTCGCTGGTTGTTTTCACGGCTGGGGAGGGGGGGGGGGGGCTTGTGGGCCTTGCCTTTGTTTACGCGCCGGAGATAGTAACGTGGCGTGGATCGTCTTCTATTGTCATCATTATGTTTTACTAATACACATCATTATCATTATTGTAAATATTATTATTATTACCATTACTAGTTATCATTATTATCACTATTATTAGTGGTATCACATTATTATCACCTCCGCAAAGAAGCTTATGTTTTTGGTAGTTGTTGGTCAGTTGGTTAGAAGGGTAACAAAAAGTTAATAAATATTTTTTCTTCTTTTTTTTAATCAATTCTGAATTTTGAACAATATTTCAGATTAAAAAACAAATAGTTCGCCAGTGTTTTTTGAGAAAGGGGTTAATTTTAATGTAATTCTTCAAGTGTGAATATTTTTTATTGCATTGACCTATTTCTTGGCGGAGGTTATGCGCTCTCTATTGATTACTATTATCATTTATGATGATGATGATAATGATGATTATCATCATCATTATCCTTATCAAGACTATCATTATATTATTATTACTGTCATTATTATTATTTATTGTTATTATCATGTTAATGTTATTATTATCATCATATATTTATAGTTAGTAGTGTTAGAACTAATAATATTATTACTATTACTATCATCATTATTGCTATTGTCATCATTACTTTTATTTCTATTGCTATGATGAAAGTCATCAATTATCCTCATTATTGTAGATATTATCATTGTCCATGTTGTTTCATCATCACCATTTTTTCTGATTATTATCGGTATTATCATTACCATCAATTTTATTACCAGCAATTTATAAATGTTCTTTATCTTACAATCCTTCTTTTTTTTTTCCTTTTTATCTTTCCTTTCCCTCTTCCTCCTCCTCACCTCTTCTTTCCTCCTCCTCCACCTCTTATATCTTCCTCTTCCTCTTTTTTATATTTCCTCCTCCTCCACTTTTATCCTCCCCCTTCTCCTCCTCCTCCTCCTCTGTCTCTTTTATTCTTCCTCCTCCTTTTTCCTCTTTTAATTCTTCCTCCTCCTCCACTTTTACCCTCCCCCTTCTCCTTCTCCTCCTCCTCCTCCTATCTCTTTTATCTTCCTCCTCCTCCTCTTCCTCTTTAATCCTTTCTCTTCCTCCACTTTCATCCTCTCCCTTTCTCCTTCTCCTCCTCCTCCTCTTCCTCTTTAATCCTTCTCCTCCTCCCACTTTTACC
>NW_020869903.1:328413-338413 GCF_003789085.1 Penaeus vannamei | reverse complement strand
TATTATATATATTATTTATATATGGTATATGTGTATATATAAATATAATTTATATATTATATTTATTTTAATAACATTTATTATATTATATATAATAATTATATTATTTATACATATAATTATATAATTTACATATTTAAATTTATATATTTATATATTTTATAAATTATATATATAGTATAGATTAGATATATATATAGATTATATATATACATATACAATATTTTCATATACCTTAATGTTATCAGATATTATATATATATGTTATTATATTTTATATTATGTTTGTATATTTATACTTATTATATATATATTATATTAGATAATATATATTATTTATAGTTATATATTTATATATATTATATATATTTTCATATATATACTACATACATATATAAATGGCTTAGGCATGCCCTTCACTAAGGGGTTAAAGACATCTTGCAATATGTATGTATTGTAAAGCACCAGTTAGTTATTCTGTTTTTATTTATTTATTTTTTACAGATAATTTACAAGTAATCGTTGTCGACAAGTGATGGCATTAACGCTTCATGTGCCACAAAGCAGCAGACATCAGGTTCTTCCCAGTCTCAGGATGACCACAGCCACAACAGGCAGCTAACAACAGGTAAGGCAAGCAGCTTATTTGAGTATGTGTAATGTCTTGTTAATGCAGTAGTAAGGATTTATTTTCTTTTTGCCCATCTTCCACAATTTGTAGAGATTAACCCATTGCTGCTAGGGAACAGAATGACCACTGTAATTGTATTTTGTTTTTTCTTCTTTCAGTCTTTCTTTCTTTTTTTTACACACTGATTGCACCATGAGTGCTCAGAACCAGAAAGTCAGTTAGTAGTCCTGTAGGTCCTCACTGATATCCCTATCATTTTTTTTAATTTTTTTTTTATGCACTTAATGTCAGTAACTGCCATTATCATTATTGCTTCGTGATTATTATGTTGTTAATTATGCTGATATCAAAAAAGATTATAAAAATTTTCCAAAAAGCAGGCAAGGGGTAGACAAGATACGTATAACTTCTAATTAACTCTTTGGTGTCTAAGTACTATTGGAGCATCTGTGTTGTAAATATTATGCCTTATGTGTTCCATCTTCCTTTGTAGATCAGAGGTATAAAACATACGGGTCGCCATACTGCTATGTGCAGTCCGCGGCACATTTCAATTTACAGTTGGCCATTTTGCATAATTGATTAAACACTCCTTGCTCTTTTAAGTGTATCACCTACAAACATAGTTTTTTTTATATCTTTGTTTTTGTAATGAATGTTAGCCCAGGGTTGTCATTACTCATGGTCTGTTGTTAATTGTGTACCTGGGATGATCATAAGTGGCCGGGGAGGGTGACAGATTATTAGCCTGTGAAATTATGATCCATGAAAGAAAATAACGTCTACAGTTTGTTTCTTGTTTGTCTGAAAAATAAAATAACTATGTACAAGTACATAAAACCAATTTTAGTAACATTAACCCTGGGAAGCCAGGTATGAACTTGTGTGCCCTCAAGATGGTAGCTGAAGGAAAATGCCCCGTGGAAGGATTTTGGTTTGACATCCCTGTTTTAGATAGTGATCTAGTCTGCATGTAGTTTCTTTTTATGCAAGTGAATTCTTCTTTCTTTATTGTGCTTTTAATCCTGTGTTTTAGTTATTTTTTATTCTATATCTGTATAGAATCACCTTTTGTTTTGTTTTTTCTTATCTTACATTTTGTAGTTGCGCTTTATAGTATGATTTCCATTTGTTAGGACAGCAAACCTCTGGGTGGAACAGTATGAGAGTCTTCTAGCCTCTCCAGGTTTTGCATTCTCCAGCTGTAATTATTGTAAGGTGGGGTCTTGCAGGAGTGAGAGTTTTTCTTTCTATTTCTGTGTTGCTTTGTGTCTTGTTTTCCTCTCTGATATTTTTTAGGGGATGCATTGTACTCTTCGACATTATCTGTCGCTGGATTGGAGATGTATATGTTGAGATATATGAGGATATGGTAGTAGTGTTTAACAGGATAAGTTACATCAGGAGATGAACTTTTGTTACTGCCGTGTCTTCTTTTATGCATAGTTGAGACTACTTATTTATTAGGTCCCAGTCGCTACGGATTATCTCGTGACGTTATAGTTTATTTCTTAATTATCATCGTATTTGGGTGTTTATACGTGCAGCTATCCTTTGATGATTTTTCAGCGATATTGACTTTGTTGCATCGGTGTTGGCATGTTACTGAAAGCTCTTTTTTTATAGTCGTCGATGCTAGTTAGTGGCGTTGGTCTCAGCATTGAAGTACTATCTTCGTGTTTACTCAGTACTTCATATGGTTCCTTGTCCTTTGGTTGCACTTTTTATCTGTTTTTGATTGCATCTAGGGTTATTGCTATTTGAAAGCATTTTCTCTCACTACTAAGTTCTGGTATTATTTGTCTTTGGTGTGTGATCAGTGGCTATAATATTTTCTTGACATATTCCTCTCTGATTAGTTACAACTCAGAGGCAGTGAAAACGGATAATAAGTAGAACTTTTTTCTTACCCACATATTAGATTTGTGTAGTTAAAAATATTCTGCTATAGGTCTTGAGACGACCTTCTAATGATCTACTTAGTAATTTTTACCAGAGATCACCCTTTTTCTCCTTCTTCACTTGGTCCTGGTTGGCATAAGCAGGTCCTCTCCATTTGCCCAGAAAGTCCTAAGCTGCTCCAAGAGCTCTCTCGTTACTCATGGTGTACTTTCCTACTTTGGCCCCGAGATCTTTTTTTATAGATGGTATTCCTGTTCTATTGTTGAGTATCCTGCGTCCTGTTTTCTATGAATGTGATGTCAGGTTGATGTGTTCACAATAGGGTACTTGTGGGTTCCATAGGTGCTCTTAAGTATTTAGGTCATCTCAAGGAAGCTCACTATTATCTGAGTCATCTCTACTTCTCTCATAGTTTGTGCCCTTGTTCCTCTTGTCCATGTAGTATCATACATCTACTTTTGCTCTTCTCTCTCCATCGTCACGCTTCTCCTCTTTCTTTACTGTAGTCCGTTATCTTTCTGTCCTCTTTAGTCGGTGCAGAGTCGCGTCTAGCGGGTGTGGCTCCTTAAGGATTGGTGAAGACTGCGTAGCGCTGCTCCGGTCATCTCGCCTAATGCCTTCGTTGCAGTCATTGGTGCGCGTCGTTCATGGTTAACCTTCTGTTGTCTCAGTTATCATCTAATTTTACGCGCATTATACACTCGTGATAATGCCGCTTGACTTTATATATTACTCCTATCGCTAACAAAGTATTTCTTGATAATACCTAGTCTTCTCTACTATGTATAGCTGTCCTTCTATCAGAGTCTAAATGATGTTCTTCTTCTGCGTACTGATAGTGTGCTCTCTGTCTCCAGTCTTTTTCTCTTTCTCTCTATCCGATTTCGCGCAAGGTCATAAAGTGGCTTCTCAGTATTAGCGCTACTTACCTATCGATGAGTGATTAATGCTACACATTACCTGTGCAGTCGAACTTCTGCTGTCTGTCTTTCTGCTCGCTTGCTCTCAGTGCGCATGTACTCTCTGCGTATTCATTATGCATCGATCATCGATACATCTGCTTTCAGATTTCGCGCTCTAGGGGCGTCTCTGTCACGGTCGTGTGGCCTCGTCGTGTGGCTTGGTGCATTGATGTTATGCTTTGTACTCCCGTGCAGTGTTTGATATTTTCGATACACTCTAGTAGGTAGACTCTCTCTAGTGAGTGGTCGGTTAGGCGTTGTTTTCTAGATTTTTGTGTCTTGGATCTTTTGTCTTGCGTTGTATTGTTTTTATTGTTTGTTATAATGTATGATAATGGCACGAAGGAATAGAAAAGAAAATAATTTTTTATATTCGGAGGTCGATGTGAATCTTATTTATACATCACTTTTTTTAGCCCAATAAAGTCCGCTTTAAGTAAAGAAGACTTGGCTCCAGATATTGAGGAGAAATTGATGCAATTACAAAAGTACAACAGTGAACAGACAAAGAAGGATGAAGGAACGGGCTTGCTCACAAATCTGCTGCGTGACAAACTCTGCCACAGGAACACTACTCAAAAAGGATCAGGGACCAGGTAGATGTCTGGTTATTTCCTTGAAGCTTTTGCCAAACTCATCCAGTTTAAGGAAATTATATTATCACTTACTTATTTTGTCTTGTGATATGCAGTTCTCTCTGATCTGTTTTTTAGTCTTATTCTCATTCTATTGACTGTTTGTAAGGAAATAGAAGTTGATTGACTGTTTTCTTTGAAGTTGATATGATTTCAATTTTTATTGATTTTAATGTTTTGAAGTCTAACCCAGTATCTGTGTGCATCTTTTTATTAATATATTTTGATGTCTAAAAAAAAACTAAATTTCAGGATGATGAATGGGACTCGAGTGAAGTGAAACAAAACCTAGTCACATCAGTGCCACCTCAGAAGCCACGGCCAAAAAAGCAGCGCTCAGATTCCAGGCCCAGCGAGACCAGCAAACCAAAGAAAACTTCAGCAAAATCTGAAGCTGTCGATGCAAGGAAGAAGCAAGCTCTTCAGCACAAACTCGAATCGCTCATGTCCCGGCATAAGGACCTCTTGAAGAAGGATATCCTGAAAAAGAGAGCGCAGTTAGAGAAGGAACTCCAGGTTGAGATACATGTAAGGCTTTCAGTTGTATAGAGCATTTGAAATCTTCATCTGACACTTGGAATGCTTCATTGTAACTCCTGCTCATATTTTTTCCTCCAGTTAAATCTCTTTCTATATCTCATCCACTGCTTCATCTTTTTCCAAATGTGTCCGTGTCCCACCTGACATTACCCTTCCCTTAAATTGTGTTCCTAGAAAAACAAAAATTATCCATAAATGAATTCAGACTTGTTGTTGAAGTATCTTTCAGTAGATTTTGATTTGTGAAGTTTTTGCTACATAGCTCTTAGTAACTCAACTGTTTCCCCACAGAAAGAGTTGTCTGTGGCCCGTTTGCAGCTACAGATGTTGGAAAAGAGCAAGCCAGAAACACCAATGCCCACTCAAGTTATTTCACCAAGAAAAAAGAAAATTGGTGAGTGCTTGTTTAGCTGTTGAAAGCCTATTCCAAAAATTGTTGGTATAATTGATATGCCAAGAATGAATTTGGCAGATATTAAATATTGTGCTTGCTTATTATTTCAGTCTTTATTCTTTGTTTTCTCATGATTATTAATCTTCTAATTCCTTGATTATGATTGATTTATTATTACAGTTACAGACTCCCCAACAACACAAATGTCATCATCTGGTGGCCTTACGTTATCAGCAGACTCCCCACACCTGCCTCAACCACCCTCTAACTCACAAACTCCCACAAACAAGGCACCAGTGTCCACTAAATCTCCTACTTCTGCAAAATCAACTGGGAAGTCTGCCTCTGCAAAGAAATCATCCAAGAACAAAAACAAGAAGATTGTCTGTATTTGCCGTACACCATTTGATGATACAAAGTAAGATATTGATGATATTGTTATTTTTTTATTATTATTATTGTTAATTTGCTTTTAACAGATTTATTATTATTTTACTCAATTTCCTCCCTTTTTCACTTTTTCCCTCTTTTTTTTTTCTTCTTCTTCTTCTTTCTTTCTTTCTTTCTTTCAATCAAGTGATTATTCATTACCTCTCCGATTGAAAAAAACAAAATGAAGATGTTGCCCTGTACTCATGACAACAGAAGTGCAAGGATATGAATTAATCTTTTACAAAGTCAAAATATTTAGAAATTAGTTAAGCCAATTAGAGCTTACTTGCTTATCTTTACCCTTTTCTCTAGTAATATAATACAGACACTAAAACTTGCAGCTCACTCCATCATCATACACTGTTGTCAACTTCAGACAGAAAACATTCCTTTTCTTTCTCTGGACCCGTCTGCTGACTGTGGGTAGTTATGTAGAGGCAGCATGATACCTATATCACACTTATTTTGAAGAGAAAATGTATATTTCTTTATTTCCTGAAAAATACATTTTCCTCATTCCAGTACTGATGAGCATAGCAAAAATATACTTAACCAATTTCCCCTGCGTGTCATGAAATGAAATAATTTATTGATACCAGTGATTTATGTAGCCTTGTTCCATGAGATTTAGAGAGAATATTACTTTCCTGGTGTAATTCTTGTAGATAAATGTCAGAATTTTCTGTCTACAAAAACATCAAAATGTTTAAACTGATTGCTCTATCGTTTCTCTTTGCAGATTTTACGTTGGCTGTGATCTATGTGGCAACTGGTTCCATGGAGACTGTGTAGGCATCACAGAAGCCATGAGTCGGAGCATGACCGAATATGTCTGTGATGATTGTGCAAATGCCAAGCTCAATAAAGAACTCTTCTGCTTTTGTAGACAGGTTAGCACTATGTTGCCATTTCTGTATAGTATCTAGGATTAATGAGAAAAAAAAAACATCAAATATTGGATCTTATTTATGGTAACTATAGTGTTCTAGTTAGGAGTATTTAAAAAGTCCTTGCTGTGAGGCTTCTGTTGATTTTGGTAACATATTTCAAACATTATGTTACTCCTGCAAAGAAATAGGGGACAAAATACATCTGAATAAAGAATCAATCTTTCAAAATGAGATGCTTTTACTTCATTCAAAGTCGCATTTGGTGACATTCATATGAGGATGTATGCATGTACAGTCTCAGAGGCATTACAGCATTTGTTTGGGATAACAAATGCTTTTCCATCTTTCATGATTTTGGTAATGAATGGGTTAATAACCAAATAAGGATTATACTGGCAGGCAGCTTGTTTACTATACTCCAAGAAGGCAATACCAAGCAAAGGCTTACAATAATACAGTATATCTAGGAAACTTGTATATAAAATGTTTACACACATTTACCTGTGTTTGTGTGTATATATAGTAAAAAGAATAATTACTAAGTGGAACTTTTCTCTTTTACAGCCATATGATGAAACTCAGTTTTATATTTGCTGTGAGCAGTGTGAGGACTGGTACCATGGCAAGTGTGTGGGTATCATGCAAGCAGAGGCTGATGACATAGATGATTATATTTGTCCCAAATGTGATTCAAATAATGTGTGGAATTATCCATGTCAGAAGAATCTCACATCAAAGGATTACACAGAACTTAAGAAAGTCACCAAAAGCCTTATAGTAAGTACATCTTTTATTGATTTTAAAATATTGGGATATGTTTTTGCTGTGTAAGTGCAGCTGGGTGCATGTACATGTCCTATTTCATAGAGTGTATGTTTGTATGGAAATTTGATTATCTCATTTTTGTGTGTGATAGAGATGTATGTGATGATTATAGTCTCACTGTAGGTGTTTATTACTATTACTCTTATTTACTTATTGATTATTTTATTATTATTATATATTAATTATTATTTTCAATTTTTGCAGCAACACAAAAATGCATGGCCATTCCTTGAGCCAGTGGATCCCTCAGAGGTACCTGATTATTATAAAGTTGTTAAGGAGCCAATGGACCTCAAGACAGTAGAAAGTCGTGTGGAAGCCCAATCGTACCAGCAACTTGCCCAGTTCATTGGGGACGTCATGTTGGTGTTTGACAACTGCCGACTCTATAATCCTCCTAATTCTTCCTTCTGTTCTTGTGCAGCAACACTAGAGACCTTCTTCTGTCAGAAGCTTCGGAGTCTGAAGCAAAGACTGAGTCAGAGGTAGTTTTAAAAGTGGACTGTGGAAATTGCAATAATTGTCCTTACAATATCTAAAAGTTGACTTTGCCGATGCAACACTCTGGAGTATGCGTAGTTACCCCAATAGTGAAGGATGGTTGTGAGTAAACAACAGAGTACTGAATTGTTGTCATTAAAATGATTTTGTGTAATATATAATTTTGTTTTTTTATTTTTATTTTTTTATGGGTGTGTGTACATGCATGCATGTGTGTGAGATAATCAGCAAAGTCAAACTGGATTATCATATCATTATGGAATTTATGCATTGAAAAGTGTTGTCTTGTGGCTGCAGAAATGGTCCATTTAGGTCTTGTTAGCATCAGATTACATTGGAGAACTGTTGCACCTTCTACAGATTTTATTTTTTTATAATTTAGTATAAACAGAAATTGATGACTACTAAAAAAATTATATTGCCTTATGATGAGGAGCATATTCTTGTCATCCTGTTTTTCATTTTGGAAAATTGTTTGACTTTTCCCCTCCCTCACAATTTTGCTTCATAAAATGTAGTTTCTGAATTTTGAGAGAGAGCCCCATATGAGGAAAATACAATTTATAGTTGTTATTCTGTTCCATAAAAATATCAAAATATACAGGATTAGCTTCTTCAGTGTAAACAGTGAAAATGTGCATTTTATTTTATTTTTTATTTTTTTCTTCTTTTTTAACAAAGATGTATGGGAAAGTTTTTTGAGGAATTTATTATTGAGAATTGTTGAGTGCTAAGCTGCAGAAAAAGTGATTTCTGTCATCTTTGCACATATATGTTATGCAATAGCTTAGTGTAACATGATATTGTACATAGAGAATTTGTATGTACCCTATTGTACATTATATTTCTGTAGACTATACATACCAGGTACACTTTGCATTATTAAGAGGCACATTATTTTTACTGATGATGACCATATCAATAACATTGATATATCATAAAGTGTAATGATATGTAACACAGTAGACTCATATTTAATCAGCTATTGTCATATACCTGTAATCCCTTTGAGTGTTACTTCAATTTCTTTGATTAGTCGGATAGTGGATATCACCTTTATGTGATTCCTACTGTAGATATACTTTGAGAAATGAGTCGCAAATTAATAACAGTGTCCCGTGATAAATAGAATAAATATGTAAGAGAACTGCTATATGCGTCTGTTGTTGGAAGTACAATTCAGTGGGATGACAGATGCTCTGTGTTCCATGAATATTTTAGACACCTATTTATGGACAATATACTGAAAGCTGTCCCTCCTCCCCTTCATAGCTCGAGTTTTAATTCCTAGATTCTTCCTCGAGCAGTCTTGCTGGCCTTGTAAAGGATTATATTTGTAGATATTGCTCTGCGTGTGCTCCACTACTGCAAACCAAACAGTTTGAGTGGCTCGTTAATTGAGTCTGCTTGTACAAAGATAGCAAGGTTATTTTAAATTTGAGTAGGTACCCAACCTCAATCTCATATCCTGAAAGTTCAGGGCCAAGTCAACCTTTTTACTTTTAGCTGTAAATGTGAAAAAGAAGTGTCACCAACAAAGTGATACCTAAAGTTGTATTGCTAGGTGACAATTGTAAGTATTTTTACAGATTTCCATAGTCCTTTTATTCATAACACTCATTCAGCACATATGATATATGTAACTTCCTGGTTTCAAAAGGCATACTTTTGTGCACATTTGAAATGGACACGCTAAACACATGTACATGTTTACACTTTGTTGCCAAGTTGTATATGGCTGTTCATGGTCTTCACAGCCTCATCTCAGCTAAGTACAAAATTTATCTTTGTGAAGACATGTTACCATGGATAAACATATTTGTAAAGGTAATTTAATAAGAGTGTTTTTAAAGTCGAGTATTCTAAATATGAAGACTTTTCTTTTTCCTTATTCAAAGTATAGTAGTTGTGTACAGTTTAGGCATTTTACCATGTAATTTTCAGTGCCTTTCTTTAAAATGTATATCTGGACAGAAAATAAAGATTGAAATGTGAATACTTTTAAAAACACTGTTGTAGGACATAGAACTCGAGTGTTAAAAGTAGACGAATGAGTTATGAACTGGTCAGTTTGAATTCAAAGTTAATCCTCCCCCCCTCCTAATCTTTTGCCTTTTGTTGCCATGGGGGTTGGAGTCTTAGGAGATAGAGACTGAGTTCCAATGCTAGGGATCATCCCTACCTTGAGCTTCTGCTTTTGACTCAACTATTTTTTCAGTTTTCCCTTCACCAACTTCTATCCACTTTCTAAGGTCTGAGAGTAGTGTTGAAAGGATGACTTTTTGCCA
>NW_020869903.1:318413-323413 GCF_003789085.1 Penaeus vannamei | reverse complement strand
AGTAATAACAGCAATGATAATGACAATAAACAAAGCTAACGATAATAATGACAATAATGATAATAATGATGAATGACAATGATAATGTACTACTACTACCGGTGGAGAGGCGCACAGTAGTATAGTAATGATTATTAGAATAAACTATTAAATAAAAATAATCAGAGAAAAATATAAGTAAACAAATAAATGTTTAATGTTAGCTGCGATAGATTAATTAATAGATTGATGATTACAGTGATAATACAAGTGATAATAGTAGTGGTAATGGTGATGATTATATAATATAAATGATAATGGTCGTAATAATAACAATAGTAATGATGACTATAATAGTGATTATAATTAAGTAATAATAATTATGATTATGATAATGATGATGATATAATAATACTAAGGATGGGGAATAATGATAATGATATTAATGATAATAACGATGATAGTAATAAGATGGTGATGATAATGATGATAGTAATAAGATGATGATGATAATGATGATAGTAATGATAATAATGACAATGATAATATAATGTAGTAATGATAATGATAATATAATAATAATAATAATAATAATATAATAATAATAATAATAAATAATAATATAATAAATAATATAAATAATAATAATAAATAATAATAATAATAAATAATAATAATAATAATAATAAATAATAATGATAAATAATAATGATAATGAATAGTAATGATACTAACAATAATAATAATGATAATGATGATGATGATGATGATGATGATGATGATGATAATTATTATTATGATAATAACAATGGTGATAATTATTATTATGATAGTAATAATGGTATTAATAATAATAGTAATAAAATTGCAATGATAATAATGATGATAATAATTATGATAACAATGATAGTAGTAGTAGCAATAATGATCATTATAATGACATTACTGATAATAATGATGGTGCTAAGATAATGATAATGTCGGTAATGCTGATGCTAATAGTAATAACAGTAAAAACAATAGTAATTATAATGATAACAGCAATGATAATAATCAGTAAACCCAATAATAATCATGATGATAATAATGATATCAACGATGGAAATTATGTTCATAATATAAACAATGTCGTAGCATAGTAATAAGAATGAAAATGATAACGTCAAGATAATATTACGCCCAAAACCCGCTTTGGCACCGCCCCTCCATTCCAGCTGAGTCCCCCCTCTCATCTCGCTCGGGTCGCTCCCACACTCCCTCACCGTCGTCATGGCGACCGTCACCGCCAGCTGATCATGAATGCGACCCCAGGAATGAGTCGTACTTCTTCATCTCCTGCTGTGTCATCCTACCAGTACGACCCAGAACATTCCTTTACAGGTGAACAAGCCTTCTCCATGCGAAACGGCAACTCAAGGGCTATATAAAGGAGAAAGTTTGATGCTATTGCGAGGTTTCAGTCCTGGCTGTTTTTGACAGATTGGGTGAGTTGCGTCATGATTTTTTTTCTTTCTGTGTACCTTTCGTTTTTGTTCTTGTTTTGATGAGTCTGTGAATGGCCTCTGGCGTATAGGAAGTAAGGCTTGTTGCTGTTAGTACATGGGCAAATAAACGTTACGTAAACATTATATTTGAGTGTTATGATAGCAATAGTTCTAAAACAGGCAGATTAAGTAATGATTTCATGCAGGTGTATACAGATATTTTAGAGATATTCGTGTGAGTTGAAGAGAACTTGTTGTACGCTTGGTATCCGGAAGTAAAGATATATAAATTTTTGAAACTGTATATGAATCTTGGAAGTTAGAAGAATGAGAGAAAATATGGGTTCTGTATATGAGGAAAATAGTGTATTGTTAAATAGTCCTAGTTGGAACTAATATTAGAAGTGAAATAAAGCAGACATTGTGAATGAAATGGACATTACAGTAGGGAACACCTCATATGTTCAGATTCTTTTCAAATCCTTCAGAATATTCAGCAGCAAGTAATCAGAAAACAGTTTCCATGTCAGATATGATTTTATATAATTTTTATCCTTGGATTTATAACTAGATTCACTTTTATGAGATACTGTAATTGCAAGTTTAAGCATTATTATTATGTATACTAAATTTTAGGTATATAATTTAGGAATATTATGCAATGATATTCTCTACGTCAAGAAATATGTGAAAATTACTGAAATACTAGCAGTGACTCAAACAATAAGTGTGGTATATGTACAGCTGGCAGTTTGGCACAGGACAACAAATATCCACCAAGTGTATTTTGGCAAGAGAGGGCATGGACTATATCCTTATTTGATAACAAATACTAAGAAGTTTAGTAATCTCTGTCTTGCCAGAATGTATGTGGTGGAAATTTGTTGGCCTTTCCTAGAGCACCAAAGATGCATTGTCCATGGCGATTGCTTGAATCACTCCAGGTGTTTCTGTATGTTTTACTTTGAAATTTCATTCTATAAATTGCAGATCACAGAAAGTTGCAAGTGGATTTAGATAGAAGACAGGCCATTCATTGTGAGGAAAAATGTCCAGGTTTGGAAGGCAATGTGAATGTAATAGTAACATCTGTGTAAAATGCCTTAAGGTTGCTTCATCTGCAGTTTACTTTCACTACTTCACGCAGAAAATATTCATTTGATTGGAATGTGGAGGATTTAGAAAAACAAAATCTAAAGCACTACTGAAAGTAAATTTTTGTGTAATACAATATCACATAATTGTTTTTTGAGTAGCTTGTGGATACTCTATTTAAGGAAGTAATTTATAGTGGTCTGTTTGCCAGTAAGCAGTTATTTTATTAAATTTATGATTATTTTTAATGATGGCTTTGAGATAAAGTTCGAGATTAATGTATTTTTGGACCTATTCATATTAAAGGAAAGACAAGAAATCAGTGATCTGTTGTGAAATGTTACTATTTTTGTAGGATATGAAATATTAGGTAGGCAAAATGGAAAATGTTTTTTGAAATAGTAAGAAAAAAAGAATTAGTGTAGTGTTGCACATTCCAAATATTCATAGAACCCAATTGATTATGTTAGCTGAGTTTATTATTGTAATACTGTGCTTAACGAGTTTCAGTTACTCAATATATACAATGAAGAAACTGGTCAGAAGATATGTTAAAAAGTATTGTAATTTTAACTTTGCAGGTTTTGTCTCATTGAAGTTGTTGGAAGGATTTTAGAAAAAAGAATTTACATTCTACATCTTCACAAGTTTGCTGCAAAAAATTGAGACCTTCATGATGGCTTCGACCCTCACATCTGAGAAGAGAGAATATTATGAGGAGCAGGAGAGGTAAGTACATAATGTAATTATTGATTTTTTTTATTAAGAATTGCCTCTATCAGGTAACAATATTTTGCTGAATATTTTATATTTCATTTCCTTTATTACTGGTAAATGAATTCTTTACTTTTGAACATTATGCTGTGTTGGAAAAATATATAATAAAGAATTAACAAAGGAAAGGATGGATAGTGAAAGTATTGACAGATGGATAGATTGAGTAATGGATTTGTGAATGGTTGGATGATCATTCAGTTGGATGAATGGAGAGTCATGAATAAATTTGCTTGCTTATGATATAGATATAGTCATTTGCAACAAGCATTATATATTTAAAAAATCTACATATAGATACAAATGCAAAGATTAAAATAAAGATGTTAGTACTGACTGAATAGACTGTGAATGGAGGAATTTGCAAATAATTTAGAAAATGAGTTGAGTATATAAATTGATACAGTTTTTTGTTTGGCATATATATCTGTGCTTACAGAACATTAACTAGTGCTTAGTAAAAAAAAAGAAACAAGGAAAGATGTGAAACATTTGCTCAGATGTTGTTGGCTTTGAATTTCATTAGTTGGCAAATTATCAAATGTCTTGACAGACTGACCTCATAAGATGGAGCCAGTTACACTCTCAATAGAATTGCAAGAGTGTTTCAGATGTCTTAAGGTCTGCACTTAGCTCATACAACCAGCTTTATCTTAGTGGTAAGAGGCCATTAGCATCAGGAGTCATGTCGTGAACAAGATGCTATCGGAGAGATCAAAATGTGGCCTTAGGAGGATAATGATAAGGAAGTGTTTTGCAGTTTATTTATACTTTGATTTTCTTCTTTTGTGAAATAGATTAGATATGTTAAATCATGTTTTGATAGCGTAATTATAGATAACTCATTCTGAGTGTGACTTGTATGTCTAGTATTTTTTGTAAGGGCTTTATTACAGTCTTTTGCATTAATTAATAGTAAACCAGACTTGTGATATCTTTCTTTCTTATAAGCACGTCATGACTTGTGCAAGGAATGTGTGGTTTTTAAGGTGTTTCGAGCAGAGCGGTGAGAGTAAACATTTGGTGAAGGAGGGCTATGAATTAGTGGATAGGCAGGATGATTGAAATTGGTATGAGCTGTATGTCTCTTCTTTGTTTAAGTATAGAGAGGTGCAGACACTGAGAGACCAGGAAAAAAGGCAGGCTGTCAAGCAAACACACAGAGAGGGAAGTAAGTAGGCAGGCTAGCTGGTAGCAGGGGTTATGTGCAGGCAGGGCAGGCAGGCAGGCAGGCGGCAGGCAGGCAGGCAGGCAGGCGGCAGGCAGGCAGGCAGGCAGGCAGGCAGGCAGGCAGGCAGGCAGGCAGGCAGGCAGGCAGGCAGGCAGGCAGGCAGGCAGGCAGGCAGGCAAGCAGGCAAAGGCAGGGAGGGCAAGCAGGCAGGCAGCAGGCAGGCAGGGCAGGCGGGAGGCAGGCAGCAGGCAGGCAGGCAGGCAGGCAGGCAGGCAGGCAGGCAGGCAGGCAGCAGGGCAGCAGCAGGCAGGCAGGCAGGCAGGCAGGCAGGCAGGCAGGCAGATGTCCGAAGGTCAATAGGAAGAGAATATGATAATGTGAAAAACTCTGGGAGATAAACTTGTGATAAAGGACGAGATTGAATGATTTGAGAGAGGGGCCAGACAGGCAGCAGGGGCGGACGGACGGGCGGACAGGGGCGGACGGACGGCGCGGCG
>NW_020869903.1:283413-313413 GCF_003789085.1 Penaeus vannamei | reverse complement strand
TTCTGAAATTTTGTCCATTTTTGAGCGAATTGTCGATTCTCTAGTCAGACGATAATGATCGTTTCCGTCTGAAAACCTTTCCGTCAACTTTTTCAGCCAAGCATAGTCAGATCTAGAGCTCTATTCGAGAATGTTTGTATTTATGTTAAATAAAATTGTCAAAAAAACTGACGGAAAAGTGCTAGTGTGACGCGGCCTTAATCCAGACAAGGGAGCAGACGAGGAACAGGAAGCTTAGGCGTTCGCGGGGGGGGGGGGTGAGCGTCTCACTGTTGGGATGGCGGCTTTGGAGATGGGCCTTGTTCCGCGGGGGGGGAGAAGGCGTCTGAGGCTGTTGGAGGCGGGCTCGGCAGGGGGGCGTGTTGGGAAGATGGCGTGTGTAATGGGAAGGCGAAGGGAAGGGAGGGAAGGGTGAGGGGGGGAAATGGAAAGGATAAGGCGAGAGGAGGAGGGGTGATAAGGGGAGGGATAAAGGGAGGAAGGAAAGGAGGAAGGAAGGGAAGGAGGGGGAGGGAAGGAAAGGAAGGGGAGGGGAGAAGAGGGGAAGAGGGAAGGGAAGAAAAGGAAAGGAAGGGAGGGAAGGGAAGGGAAGAAAGGAAGGGGAAGGGAAGGGAAAGAAAAGGAAAGGAAAGGGAAGGGGAGGGAAAGATGGGAAATGGAGATGGAGATGGAAACCGAGGATGAAAGAGAAGAGAAGAAACATTTCGGAAACTTTTGCTCAAGTTTTATTTATTAATTTGTTTTATCCATTTATTAACCTAATCCCATTTGATCGTGACCAGTGATCAATTAAAAAAAAGAAAGCCGTTCAAAAAACAACACGAGAGTGAATGATTCCAAAAGCTTACATAACATTCTGAGGAAATAAGCACACAATATAGGACAAGCGAGGAGATATTTAGACCGAGTATTCTTGGGTTCCTGGTCAGGTTCTCTCTCTCGCGCGCGAACGTTAGAAGAAAAGAAACATAGAAGAAGATGATGAAGGGAAAAAAAAGAAATTGAAAATGTGCTATTCAACTCGGGGGGGGGGGGGTCTAAAAGAAAAGAAACATAGAAGAAGAAGAAAAGATAAAAAATGAAGTTGAAAATGCTGCTTCAACTCAGGGGGGGGGGTGTGAGGGGATCTAAAACAAAGATAAGAAACATAGAAGAAGATGATGAAGGAAAAAAAATGAAATTGAAAATGTGCTATTCAACTCGGGGTGGGGGGGGGTGGGGGTGGGGGGTCTAAAAGAAAAGAAGGATAGAAAAAGAAGGAAGAAAAAAAAATGAAGTTGAAAAACGTACTTTTCAACTCGGGGGGGCGGGGGATCTAAAAGAAAAAGAAACACAGAAAACGAAAGAAAAAAAAAGAAATTAAAATGTGCGATTCAACTCGGGGGGGGGGGGAGATCTAAAAAAAAAGAAACATAGAAGATGAAAAAAAAATGAAATTGAAAATGTACTATTCAACCCGGGGGAGGGGGGGAGTCTTGCTAAAAAAGAAACATAGAAGAGAAGAAGAAGAAGAAAGAAAAAAAAATGTAATTGAAAATATGCTATTCAACTCGGGGGGGGGGGGGGGGGATCTAAAACAAAGATAAGAAACGGAAAAAGAGGAAGAAAAAAAAAATGAAAATTGAAAATGTGCAATTCAACTCGGGGGGGGGGTCTAAAAAAAAAAAAAACTAGATGATAAAAAAAAAAAATGAAATTGAAAATGTGCTATTCAACTCGGGGGGGGGGGGGGTCTAAAAAAAAAAAAAACTTAGATGATAAAAAAAAATGAAATTGAAAATGTGCTATTCAACTCGGGGGAGAGGGGGGGGGATCTAAAACAAAGATAAGAAACAGAAGAAGAGGAAGGAAAAAAAATTAAATTGAAATGTGCTATTCAACTCGGGGGGGGGGTCTAAAAAAAAAAAAAAACTTAGATGATAAAAAAAAATTGAAATTGAAAATGTGCTATTCAACTCGGGGGAGAGGGGGGGGGCTTGCGACGGTGACAGAGTTGCCATGTCCAGTTGCAAGTGCCAGTGCCAGTGCCAGACGCGTCACTGTCACCTGGGATGATTTAGGGAGATGGCACGGCGACGAAAAGTGTGTCAGAAGTTTAAGTGGGAAGCTATGGAAAGGAGAGGGTGGGTGGGTGGTGGGGGGGGGGGGCGATGACTTAGAGGTCGCTGGCTAAATATGGAGATGGAAAGGAGAGAGGGATAAGGAGAAAAAAAATAGAAAAAAGGGGGAAAAGGAATAATAAAATAAGTAGGGTGGGGGGGCGTAGAGGTTGCGGGGTTAAATGCGGAGACAGAAACAAAGGAAAAGGGACAATGGAGAAAATGGCAGAAGAAAAAAGAGAAAATGTAAAAAAAGGAAGATAATTTAAAAAGGTCGAAGGAAGATTATTTTAAGAGCAGAATACGTAAAAGTAATTTATCTTAAAAAGCCGTGAAGGTAAATTCGAGGACATGGAAATAAGAAGAAAGGAATAAGGATAAATATAATAATTAAAAAAAAATAGATATAAAAGCCAAAAGTTTATCAGAACACCAGTAAAAGGAATGAACGATCTCCGCAGTAGTGGGGGGGGGGGAGCGTAGGCCTAAGGGTGATGGAAGTGTAGAGTAAAGGTATGTTAAGACAGAGAAGAAACGAAACAAAACAACAAAAGAAAAGGAGACGAAAGTGTGAATTAAAATCAAACAAAAGAACAGAATAAAAGAAGAGAACACAGAAATGTGAAGATCAAAAGAAAAAGGAAATAAAACAGAAATGTGAAGGAAAACGAAATGGATCAAAAGAAAAGAAAAGGAAAAACAAAAATGTGAACTAAATCAGAAGGATCAAAGAAAAGAAAAAAATGTAAATCAAAACAAAACAGGACAGACAGTGAAAAAAAACAGAATACAAAGCGAAACAAAAAAAATAGACCAGAACAAAACAAAAGAAAAAAAGTAAAAATGTATGTTAATACGGAACTTTAGGAGAGTTTCTTCCAAGCGTATTCTTAGCGTTATACCCGCACCGTAATGTTTACCTTGAATGGATCTGGGACAGCCTCGAAATAAATCTTTTTAAAAAGCCTCCTTTAACTATGAACACCTAAGGTTATTCTCATTTTTTTCTCCCATTTTTCCCTTTTTTATCCTTTTTTTTCCTTCCCCCCCCCCGCTATTTTCTAGAGGGCTTTTCGACACTTGAAGGGGAGGGGGGGGGGTAAGAGGGGACCTTGGCCTGGTAACATAGTGGCCACGCTATTCGCAGACGACGGGGCGCCCCGCACACCTGTTCCGCCCTCTCGCTCCTCTCCTTTGCTTTCATTTTTGTTGGCTTTTTCTTTTCTTTGATGTTTTTTTTTTTTTTTTTTTTTTTGCTTCCTATTTCTTTTTTTCGTTTTGATGTCCCGTTTTTTTTATTTATTTATTCTCCTGCTCGCCCACTTTTGTTGGCTTTTTCTTTTCTTTGATGTTTTTTTTTTGCTTCCTATTTCTTCTTTTTTAGTTTTGGTATCTCGTTTTATTTTTTATTTATTTTCTTGGTCTTTTTATATCTCTTCCTCTTTCTAAGTCTCACTTCGTCCTCATCCTCGTCGTCATCTTCATCTTCATCTTCATCGTTGTTTTTTCCTATTCCTATTTTCCGTATCCTCCTTCCCCTCTTCCATCTCTTCTTCCCTTTCCCCCTTCCACCCGGTCCCTCCCATCCCCCTTATCTCTTCTTCCTTCTCTCTTTCTTCTTTTCTTCCCCTTTTCCTTCTTCTTTTCTTTCTCCTTTTTTCCATTTTCCTTCTTTCTTTCTCCTTTTCTTCCCTTTTTCCTTCTTCCTTTCTTCCCCTCATGCTTCATCTTTTCTGGGCCTCTTCCTTCATTTCTTCTTCTTTTCTTTTTTACCTTCTTCCTTGTTCCCCCTCCTTCTTATTCTTTTTCTTATCCTTCCCTTCCCTCCTATATTTTCCCGTCTTTCTCTCTATTCCCCTTCCCGTTCTTCCATCCTCATATCTTCTCTCCAATCCTACCATCTCCTCTTCCACCTCTTTGTCTCCTTCTTCTCTCCTGTCTCTTCTCCTATCTTGGCACATTCTCTTCTTCCTTATCCCTTTCCCCTTCTTCACTTTTTCCCTTCCCCGCCTTTGCCTACGTTCTCTCCTCTTCCTCCATCTGTCCTCACCTTTCTCCCCTCCAGCTTCCCTTCCTTCCTCCCTCCCCTCTTTCGCTCTCTCTCGTTTCTCCGTTCTTCTCACCTCTGACCTCCTCCCCTCTCCTACCTATTCCCTTCTCTCGCCTTCTCTCTCTCCGTCTTCTCCCCTCTCCTCCTCTTCTCCACTCCGTCTTCTTCTCCCAATCATCCACCCCTTTTCCTTTCCCCTCCCTTACCTTCTCCCCTCCCCTTCTCATTCTCCTGCCTGTCAATCTCTGTCCCTCTCTCTCCCCTCTCATCTTTTGTCCCGCTGTGCTTTAAGGTGCTTCTAGCAATCTTGCGACCTGCGTTCAATCCACGCCCGGCCAGTGAGTGGTAACCCCGGCCACTCCTTGCACACAGGGGGATATTTGGGCAAAATAAAACAGACAGTATGTCACAGCAAAGAATATCCATTGTAACAAATGGAATTAAAACTAAATCTTAAATCTTAAATCTTAAATCTCTTCTCCCCTCTCATCTTTGTCCCCTGTCCCTCTCTCTCCGTCCCTCTCTTCTCCCCTCTCATCTTTGTCCCTCTCTTCTCCCCTCTCATCTTTGTCCCTCTCTTCTCCCCTCTCATCTTTGTCCCTGCCTTTCTCCCGCCCTTCTCCCCCTCTCCCACATGCCACCCCTCACTCGCCTTCCCCCCTCTCTCATCTCAGGCCCTGCCAACATTCGCGCGCCAAAGGGTAAGGGCATAATATATACTTTTTTAGCGGACTTTCTTGCCGCTTCTCACAGGTGGTAAAGGAGGTAGGTCGGGCGCTATGCCTAACTGTAATCTCTTGTTTTTTTTTATTTTATTTTTTCCTCTTTCACATCTGCTGCTGCGATGGAGGAATTTTGCCGTCATCGTTTTTTTTTTCTTCTTTTCTTTTTTGTTCTACCTCTTTCTTCTCATCTCTTTTTTTTTCTTCTTCTTCCTCTCCCTCTGATCTCCGTCTCCCACTCCTTCTCCTTCTCCTTCTAATTCTTCTTTTTCTTCTCCCTCCTTTTCTTCTTTTTTCTTCTTCTCCTCCTCATCTTCCCCCTCCACCTCCTTCTCGTTCCCCCCCCTTTTTCTTCTCCTCCCCCTCCTTTTTCTCCTCTTCCCCCACCACCTCCTTTTCCTTTTCCTCTTTTTTTTCCTCCTCCTCCACTCCTTCTTTCCTCCTCCTCCTCCTCCTCCTCCTCCTCCTCCTCCTCCTCCCTCCTCCTCCTCCTCCTCCTCCTCCTCCTCCTCCTCCTTCCTTCTTTTTTTTCTCTTCTTCCCCTTTGGAATGAGAGGATGGCGCGACCTACATAGATCCCCATCTCGCGGTTCTTCCTTTCCGATGAGACATGAAGGAATGGGAGTAGTGGCGCCGTATAGAGAGAGGGGCGCCGTTTCGTTCTCTGTGTCTCCTTTCTTTTCTTTTCCTTTCTCGTGAATATGTGTATTTTTGGGTGTTTTATTTGGTATATATATATATATATATATATATATATATATATATATATATATATATGTATGTATATATATATATCTTGTTAATTTTTTCTTTTTTTCAATTTCGTTGTTTTTTGTTGTTGTTGTTGTTGTTTCTTTCTTTTTTTCTTCCTTTCTCTTTCTCTCTCTTTCGCTTTCTCTTTCTCCTTCTCCTTCTCCTTCTCCTTCTCCTTCTCCCTCTCCCCTCTCTCTCTCCCCTCCTCTCTCTCTCTCTCTCTCTCTCACTCTCTCCCTCTCTCTCTCTCTCTCTCCCTCTCTCTCTCCTCTCTCCCCCTCTCCCTCTCCCCTCTCCCCCTCTCCCCTCTCTCTCCCTCTCCCTCTCCCTCTCCCTCTCCTCTCTCTCCTCTCTCTCTCTCCCTCTCCCCCTCTCTCTCCTCCCTCTCCCCCTCTCTCTCTTTCCCCATCTCTCCCTCTCTCTCTCTCTATCTCTCCTCTCTCTCTCTCTTTCCCTCTCTCCCTCTCTCCTCTCCCACCCTCCCCTTCTCTCTCTTTTTTTCTCAAATAAAGTGTGGCGTGTGTCCTTGGTGTCTGTTCCGAGAAGTAAGGTTGTTATCTTAGGGGATTTTTTTTTTTTTTTTTAGAAATATGATTTAGGATAATGAGTGTTTTGTTTTCGTAAATGGTTTATCGATGAATGAGTCCGTCGTGGGTTTACTTGTGGGAGTATGCATCTGTATATACATGTATGTGTGTTCGGACGTGTACGTGTGTGATTATGTGAGCGTACATACATGGGTGTATTTACGTACATGTATGTCTGTTGATCCTTTCCATTTAACTCTTAAATTTGATTCTGAGAAGGCAGGAATTTCTCCCGAGCGCCGGCGAAAGAGTTTTACAAAGCCTTTCAAGAAGTCGCAGGCAGGTGGAAGGAGAAACAAGAATTCTTAACGCAATCCGGCCGCTTTGTATTCATTCCTGCTCGCGACGGCCTGTCTCCTCGCGCGCCCAAGATTTATGGGTTCTGATTCTCTTTCTTTTGTTGTTTTCTTATGTTTTATTCGCTTGTTTTAATTAGGTTTGTTTCGTTCGTTTGTTCCAGTATGCTCCCTCCCTTGTGTCTCATCTCTTCTTCCTTTTCTTTCTCATTCTTCTTTCTTCTTCTTTTCATTCTGCTTTTCTTCCTCCCTTCTTTTTATCTTCCCCCCTTCCTTCTTCTTTTCTTCCCCTCATGCTCCTTCTTTTCTTACCCTTTTTCTTCTTTTCTCCCCCCCCCTTTCCGTCTTTTCTTATCCTTCTCTCCTCCTCCTTACCTGCTCCACCTTTTCCCCTCTTTCTCTTTTTCCCCTTCCCGTTCTTCCTAAGTTCTTCCTCTTTCTCTTTTTCCCCTTCCCGTTCTCAGGGAGGGTTTGACCTGTGTTCAAATGCATTTGATTATGAAAATGTTTTGTGTGAATTATAATGATCTTAACGTATGTATTATCAATGTATTATGCGAGGAATATTTAAGATTAAAAAAATTCTATGATTACAATATAATGCGAGGAATATTTAAGATTTTTAAAAAATATTTGTAAGAAAATAAGAGATAGAATTTGATACAACGCAATTTTTATTTTAAACTGATTTCCAGTGGGTCTGACATCGACTAGAGAGTCAATTCAATGAACGCCGATTGTTTATCGTTTAGGCCGGATTTAGGTCGCGTAAGTAAGCTGTTGGCGAGGTGATACTTACGAGAAAAAAAAATTGTATTTGATTTACGAATAGATAAGATATTTCTTTAGTGATATCTAAGTATATATTCGACTTTTTCATTTGATTAAAGAATAGATAAAAGTATTTCTCCATTAATATTTAAAAATATATTCGACTGTTTCATTTAGTTTAAGAATAGATAAAAGTATTTCTTTAGTGATGTTTAAGCATATATTCGACCTTTTCATTTGATTTAAGAATAGATAAAAGTATTTCTCCAGTGAGATATATTTTGATATATATTCGACTTTTTTTCTTTGTTGTTAGGGGGTTGTTTTGGATTTTATCTTACTATCGTCGGGTGTGTCAGTGGGATTTAGCTGTTTACAATTTATTTTTTATTTGGTTTGTTTCATTTGTTTTTGATTTCCTGGCTGGGTTGGGTTGGATTAATTTGGGTTGGGTTGGATTGGCTTAGGTTAGATTAGGTTGAGTTGGCTTGGGTTAGAGATTAGGGGTTGGTTGAAGTTTTGGGTTGGGTTGGGTTGGTTGATTTGGGTTGGGTTGGTTAGGGTTGGGTTGGGTTGGGTTTGGGTTAAGGTTGGGTTGGGTTGGATTAGGTTGGGTTGAGTTGGGTTAGGTCAGGTTAGGTTAGGTTGGGTTGTATTAGGTTGAGTTGGGTTGAGTTAGGTTGGATTAGGTTGAGTTGGGCTGGGTTGGGTTGGATTAGGTTGGGTTGGGTTGAATTGGGTTGGGTTGGATTAGGTTGGGTTGAGTTGGGTTTGGTTAGGTTAGTTAGGGTTGGTTTGGATTTGGTTGAGTTGGGTTTGAGTTGGTTGGATTAGGTTGGATTTGGGTTGAGTGGGTTGGGTTGGATTAGGTTGGGTTGGTTGGATTTAGGTTGGGTTTTAGGTTGGTTGTATTAGGGTTTGTATTAGGGTTGAGTTGGGTTGGATTAGGTTAGAGTTGGTTTTGGGTTTGAGATTAGTTGTGGAGTTGGGTTGGGTTGAGTGGGGTCGAATTGGGTTGGGTTAGATTAGATTGAGTTGGGTTGGTTGAAGTTGAGTCAGGTTAGGTTAGGTTAGGAAAATGATTGGGCGTTTCTATAGAGGTGAGGGTCAGTAAGGGCACTTGAGAAAATGGGGATGGATTGATTTTGATGAAGTCATACTAGGATGTTTGTCATTTGGTCTTGATGTTCGCATTTTTTGTTCTCCAGAACCTGAAATAATAATCATGCATTGTATCAATATTTTTTTCGTCCATTAAAAGATAATATGATAAATGTACTACCAGTTGATATTAATACTCTCGGATTATTGTGACTGTATTCTTAGTATTTTTCGATTCCTACACCCCTTCCCAAACACGCCTCCGAACTCCTCTCTTAATTAATTTCACTGACAATGAACCCCCAACTCTATCCTCCCCCCTCCCCCCTCCTCCCCCATCACCTCCATCGGGTATGTCTCGACTGGCGTCCGACACCCCTCTCCCCCCCCACCCCCCATCCCTCTCCTCCCCCCACCACCTCCATCGGGTATGTCCTCGAGTGTTCGTCCGACCCCTCCCCCCCCATCCCCCACCTCCCTCCCCACCCCTCCCTCCCCGCGGCCAAAGCAAAAATGCAGAGCCGGCGTAAGGACAGGACGAGACCAAACAGTCGGTGAGTTGTCGGCGAAGATTTAAGTGTCGGAGATTGTGTTTTCCTTCGTCTCGACAGCGAGAGGGATTGTGTGTTTTTTTTTCTGTTATTGTCTTGTGTGGGTGTGTGTTTTGTTTGTTCATTTTTATATTACTGTGTTATAAGTATTATTATTATTTTTTTATTTTTTTTTTATTTCTGTGTGTGTGTGTGTGTGTGTGTGTGTGTGTGTATGTGTGTATGTGTGTATGTGTGTATGTGTGTATGTGTATGTGTATGTGTATGTGTATGTGTATGTGTATGTGTATGTGTATGTGTATGTGTATGTGTATGTGTATGTGTGTGTATGTGTGTGTGTGTGTGTGTGTGTGTGTGCACACGTTTAGGATGTAAATTTTGGATGCAAAGTATATTTTGATCATTATATGTGCCTATTATGATTATCTGATAAAGGTTTTTGGAATAATTATACATTTTTTAAACTGTAACGGTTTGGCAATTTTTTCGAAGGAAGGATGAATGCGCAAAATCAGTGTTAAAGTTTAGTTTTAGTTGCGAATAAGACGCCGTTTTAGACTTTTATTATATTTTTCCAGGATCTGTACAGTTTCTGTGGTCAAACTTATTTATATATATTTTTTTCTCGTAAGAGTCAAAGAATCCCGGATGTGGGTCGCAGACTTACCGGTCGAATCATAAGCACGTGTTCGACAAGTGATTTTTTTTCCCACCTCCAACATGACGCAACTTTTCGCCGGCATGAGGTCAGCGGCGTGTGTGTCTGTGTGTGGCGACCGCATGCCGTACCCTCTTACCTGGAGTCTTCCTTCTATGTTGTTTTGCGGGAGGCTCTCCAAAAACAACATTGTCTGTCGACTTGTACTATTATTCCTGCCACGACATGTTATTTCGTCCCACATCTTCGGGTTTTTGTTTTGCGAGGCTGCTGGTGGGTTTCGGTTATGTTGGGTTGGGTTGGGTTGGGGTTTGGATGGGTTGGGTTTGGTTGGGTTGGGTTGGATTAGGATGGGTTGGGTTATGTTGGTTGGGTTGGGGTTGGGTTATGTTGGTTGTTGGCTTGGTTTGGGTTGGGTTGGGTTGGATTAGGTTGGGTTATGTTGGTTTATTGGTTTATGTTGGCTTGGTTTGGGTGGGTTGGGTTTTTGGTTGGGTTATGTTGGTTTATGTTGGGTTTGGGTTGGGTGGGTTGGTTTGGGTTGGGTTATGTTGGTTTATTGGTTTATGTTGGCTTGGGTTTGGGTTGGGTTGGGTTGATTGGATTAGGTTGGGTTGTTGGTTGGTTTATGTTGGTTGGTTTGGGTTGGGTTGGACGTTGAGTTTTGGGTTAAGTTTGGTTGGGTTGGAGAAGGATGTGTTGAGTTGATTTGGGTTAGATTAGGTTGGGTTGAGTTGAGTTGGATTAGGTTGGTATGGTTTTTTGGGGTCTGTTAGGTTTGGGTTGTTGGTTTGGGCATTGAGTTGAAAGTGGATTCCTGGAAGTAATTTTATTTAATGACAATTTATTATTGTCAAGATTTTTTTTTCAAAGGCAGGTGGGTTTAGGTAAATCAGTACGAAATGTAGGATTGCTCTCGTGTGGTGTGTGTGTGTGTTGTGTGTGTGTGTGTGTGTGTGTGTGTGTGTGTGTGTGTGTGTGTGTGTGTGTGTGTGTGTGTGTGTGTGTGTGTGTGTGTGTGTGTGTGTGCGCGCGCGCGCCTGTGTTCGCGTATGTGTGTGTCACCTGCAAGGAATTCTTTTCTGCTTAGACCCAAGCACGAGATTACAGGAGGGGGGGGAGGTCCAATTGCTGTTTTTGTTGTTGTTATCCCCATTCGAGTTGTTTTGTTCAGCCTTATTATTGTATTGTTGCCGTTGTTCTTCTTCTCACGTGATTGATAACACAGTGCAACAAGTAACATACTTTCTGTACCTGTTTTCTCGATTTTTCTTGTCGTTTCTGTTCTTAAATATTCACTCACTCCGTTTTTCCCGCTCTCTCTCTCTCTCTCTCTCTCTTCTCTCTCTCTCTTCTCTCTCTCTCTCTCTTCTCTCTCTCTCTCTCTCTCTCTCTCTCTCTCTCTCTTCTCTCTCTCTCTCTCTCTCTCTTCTCTCTCTTCTCCTCTCTCCTTCTCTCTCTCTTTTTCCTCTCCCTCTTCCTTTCCATCTCCCGCTTTTTCTCCCTTCTTCCTCTATCGTTCCCTCCCCTCCCCCTTCCTTCCCTTCTCCTCCCCCTCCTCTCCCTCCTTCCCGTCTCTCTCCTTCCATTCTTCCTTTCCCTTCCCATCTCGTCTCTCCACTCCCATTCGCTTTTCTTCTCTTCCCTTGCTTTCTCATTTCCTTCCTATCTCGTCCCTCTCTTCCTCTGCCTTCTTTTCCTCCCCTCCCCCTCCTTCCTCTTCCTTTCCTCCCCTCCCCTCCCTTCCCTTCTTCCTTCCTTCCCTCCCTTCCTTCCCTTCCTTCCCTTCCCTTCCCTTCCCTTCCTTCCCTTCCCTTCCCTTCCCTTCCCTTCCCTTCCCTTCCCTTCCCTTCCTTCCCCCTCCCTCCTCCCCTCCCCTCCCTCCCCTCCCCTCCTCCCTATCCCCCAGACAGACAGACAGACTAACAAACGTGACAGATATACAGACTAACGAACTTAACTAACTCGGAAAGTTTGACTCACTAATTTACTAACTGGCAGAAGAAAAAGAAAGAAACGGACAGACAGACTGACTAACAGTTTTTAGGTATATCAACCGATATAAAATGAAGACAAGCAAGCATACAATTCAGACATATCTCACGAGAGGCAAACTGTACCTACAACTAAGCAAAACGACCGATCAAAGTTTATTTTATTAGACATAGAAAAGCCTTATTCACCATAAATGTAGAAAATGACTGTAGAAGATAACCAAAAGAGGGGAAAACATAAGCAAAAAGAGGAAGAAGAAGAAGAAGAAGAAAAGAAGAAGAAGAAGAAGAGAAGAGAGAAGAAGAAGAAGAAGAAGAAGAAGAAGAAGAAGAAGAAGAAGAAAAAGAAAAAGAAAAAGAAAAGCTGAAGAAGAAGAAGAAGAAGAAAGCTGAAGAAAAAAAGAAGAAGAAGAAAAGACAGAAGCGCAAAAAATCTCCACAGGTTTAGCCAGAGAGAACGTGCGTGTCCACTTAATATATTCTCGTGTTCTTGTGTGACTCAATGTTCGAGGCAACGTTGAGTAATGTGTACTTCGACGTTGGCTTCTCGGCCGCGGAGTCACGTGGGTTTGTTTATGTCGTGTTATTTTTAAAGGGAGGGGCTCGCGTGATGACGTCAGAGGCCCAGGCCCGCGCTGATTGGTACTCGGAAAGAATCAGAGGACCGTAATATAGGGGTCAAGGTTATAGGGTGTTTGGGACTATTGTTGGGGGGGTTAGCCTATTTTTTAAATGGATTTTGGCCTATGATTAGAATTTTTGGGCTATTTTCTTGGTACAGGTATTGTTTTTTTGCGATATAATGTGAAAATGTGGTGGCGTTATGTCCGTCGTATCCGTCCTTGCGTGATGCTGAGGTATTGATTAGCGCCACGTGAAGAAATTAATGTTAAAAATAGAATGGCTTCAACGAAAAATTTTGTGTGTGTGTGTGTGTATGTGTGTGTGTGTGTGTGTGTGTGTGTGTGTGTGTGTGTGTGTGTGTGTGTGTGTGTGTGTGTGTGTGTGTGTGTGTGTGTGTGTGTGTGTGAGGAGGGGTGTATACGTATGGGTGTATGTATGATTACGTGTATGTGCGTACGCACGTGTGAATATCAGGTGAGTGTCTCAGAGTGTGTCACTGTGCCAATGGTCGGCAGGGATGATGTTTTGGGGGAGAGGGGGAGGAGAGGGGGGGAGAACGAGAGAAGAACGTAAGCGAGACGAGGGGAGAGGGGGCAAGGGGGAGGCGGGGGAGGGGACCTGAGCCTCGACCTGACCGACGTAAGATGGTACACCCGGCGACACCTGCTGCCCAGAGACTTACAGGTCGCAGCCGAGAAAACACAGTATCGCGGCTCGCAAAGTGTCCTCGGACATTTCCACCCAGTGATTCGCAGTGAAAGTTTGCAAAGCGCGCGCTCTCTCCCTTCGTAGTGTGGGTTCAGACTGGCGCAGTTTTTGACGTTATCTTTTGTCTTGTTTTATTTCCCGCTCCACGTGAGTTTCGAAGACGTTGAAACACCACGATTCTTCACGGGGACCAAGATTGTTATACATTTTTTTGGCAGTAACTCCCAGCAACAAATAAGTAAGTACTGGATTAGCTTTAATTCATTCTATTTCCTGCTTGATTTTAGTGATAAGAGAGACATTGGGCGTTGGGTTTTAAGTGTCAAAACTTTAATTCAAGTGACAGTCAGTTTTATCATATTGTTGATGGTTCTGGTTTAAGTCCTTGGATGGGGTAAGGTTCTTGGTGGTCGAACTTGTTGCAAGAAACTTTTTGTGGGTTTATTATAATATGCTCCATCGAATTGATCTAACGTAGGGCACACGACCGCCATCAAGGGACAGTCGGTGTTCTCTCCGTTTTCTATTTAAAAGGAGGAGTAAAAAAAAAAAAGAAAATGGCGGGAAGCGAGGATTTTTAACGTATTCTATTAAAGAAAAATAATCTGTCCAATATATGAATCTCCCTCACATTACCCTCCCTCCGACACTCACGGGGAAGGGAGAAGGGAGATTGCATCTGCCTGCATCTTCCCGAAGCGTCAGGGAAGATTCGAGAAGGCGGAGGCGAACCAGTGACGAGGTTAAGCTGGGAGGGAGAAACAAGCGTTATTTTTTTATAATGTAAATGTGAAAATTTGTGTTTTCATTGTTTCTCATTGATGATGATAATGGTAATAGTTATAATAATAGGTTCAATAATAATGTTATTGATGATAATGGTGATAGTAACGATAGTGATGGTATTGGTAATGGTGACAATGACGATGATGGTGATAGTGACAGTGGTGATGATAAACTGGCAATGGTAATGATGATTATTGTATAACTAACTGTTGCTATTTATATATTATTACTGTTATGTTTGTCTTTATCATTATTATTGTTGCTGTTTTATTATTATTATTATTGTTATTATTACTATTGCTCATTACTATTACTGTTGTTATCATCAACATTTGTTGTTCTTATTATATTGTTATTATAATTAATTGTTGTTTTTTGTCATCATCATAGTTATTGTTATTATTGTTTTTGTAATTATTATTGCTTAAAGAAATATTATTGTATTGCCTTAGCAAATGCTGAGTCGATGTAAGAACGGAGATTTATCAGAATTAACTTGAGACAGAATCTGGATCGGATCTTAGTTTATGAAGAAAACACTTGCTGGCGACACGTTTCCAGATCCATCCCGAATCCACGCGAGTTAATCCGTGTGTTTGTGTCTCGATTTTTTTCCGGGGCTGAAATGTACATCTTTTGATTGTCTCTCGTCTTGTTTTTTTCGTGTTTTTCTCTGGGAGTTTTTCTTGGCTTGTCGTGTCTGCGTTTTTTTTTTTTTTTTTTTTTTTTTTTTTTTTTTTTTTTTTTCATGGCGCGTTTTTTCGTGATTTTTCTGTCTTTCTAGTTTTGTGATAACCTGGTGATGGCGATGGGTAATAATGATTATAATAGTCAATACGATCATTATAAGCATTATGACAGTAATTAGTATTCATGGAAATTAAGAGAATGATAATAATAATGGTATTAATGAAACGATTACACTACTGTAACTAGTGATGGTAATCGTAATAGTAAAATGATAATAATAATGAAAGTTATAATGAAAATGATCATTCGTTATTTTAATGAAGAGGGAGAAAAATATAAAACGTATTATACAACTACGTTTCTTTTCAAGATTTGGACGATAGGATTGTATAGCTAATAGACTAGCGAACAGTATTCCAGACTATCAATTCTGTTTACCAGTTATTTAAGGATTGGAATATCGAAATGAGGTTTCCATAGTAACAAGGGAGCGACAACATCAGCAAAAAACGTTGAAGAACACATTGAGGACACAAGATTATTTTTGTTTCATTCCCCCCCCCTCCTCCTTCCTCCCCCACCCCCTCAGGAGACACAGAGAGAAGACAGCAGGAAGCAAGTGTTTCGGGGCAGATACTTGCTACTAAATTTATCCCGGTTTGTGGACAAGTGTATATAAAACAGGGCCCGCGCCGGGGGCCATCAGCGGCCAGATGGTGCGGGTGGGACGGTGTCATTTTGGCGCGTACTTGGCCTTTGTTGCACGTGAGAGGGTCGGGGGAGGGGGAGGTGGCGGAGGGGGGGGGGTTGGTCGCTCGCTTGTCCGCTCGTTCGATGACGATGCTCTTTTGTTTTTGCGTCTGGATGGGTTGTCTGTCTTTGTTTGTGGGGTTGGTTTTATTTCTGTCTGTGTGGCTGTGTGTCTGTTTGTTGGTTTGAATGTGTGTATCAGTCTTGTGTTTGTATCTATTTGTCCGTGTGCCTTTGTTTCTTGCTGTGTGTGTCAGTGTAGTTACTTGTCTTATATATCTGTATCACTGTCAGTCTTTCTATCTGTGTATGTATCTCGTGATATGTAAGTACTTTTTATGTATTTTTGCGTTTTGATTTGAGGCGTGCGCTCTGTACATTTTTTGTTTTGTTTCTGCTCTTCTGTGTTGCATTTTGAAATGTATTTTGATAGCGTTTTCCTTTTAATATCTCTTTTCTGGTTTCATTCGGATTTTCTCCTTTATTTTAGGGCATTGTCGTTTTTTCTCTCTATGAATATAGTCGAATTGATATTTTATGAGCATGACTGCACTGCATTTTGGACGTTTCTGAATACAGACTGCTTTTCTGTAGCTAGGTGACTGTCAGGGTAGAAGTAATTATTTGATTTCATCGATATTTTTAGTTTACTTTGATTAATAGATTCTGATATCTCTTATGATTTACATATATTTGCACAAGACTTAAAAAAATATATATTATAATTGTTTTTCAAACCATCCCACGCCCTTCAAAGTATCTTGCAACCCTCATCTTGGTCTCAACCTAGGGTCTGAGAACCACTGGTGTAGGATAATGCATGTGGTAATGGAGGCTTTTCTCATGTGTGTGTGCGTATTTTACTGCAGTATTCATATAAGTATAGTACAGTATGTTATCAGTGAAATATGGAGTATAATTTACTAGTTTGATTGATATTACAGTTTATTGGAATGCTGTTGTAAATGTCAATTATAATGATCTGTTTGTAGTCATTTAATTTATATAGTTAATGTTGAAGTTCTGCGTAATTTTCTCGGTCTGAAGACGATTTGAATAGTCAGAAAATGGCTTTCATCAGAGTAAGTTTCTTTTCTTTTCTTTTCTCTTGTTTACGAGGAAATAGCGCCGGTTTGAGGAAGTCCGATTTTCCGGCTACAAGAAGTATCCGTTACCAGAATTAGTGTGACCTTCATTTTTTTCTTCTTGCGAGGATTGGACTGATCCAGCTGGATGAAAAGATCGCTGTGCTTATCTTAGTTTTAGAAGGTGCTTTGCTGGAGCGAGATCAGGTGCTTTGCGCATGTGCGGTTGTGGTTGTTTTGGCGGCAGTTTGGGGATTTTTTGTGGTCATTTTTATAAGGGAAGGATTTGTCTGTTTGATGTTTTTCCCCCTTTTTTCTTCTTGGTATTATCTGTTAGATGTCTTTTTTTTTTTTAGTTTGTTTATATTATTTATACTTTACGTTTCGAATTTTACGACGAAAAAAGACAAGAACTCGGTCTAATCGCGGCGCTCACCCAGACGCGGCGTCGGGCTTCCGGCAGATTTCCTCTTAAGACCCGGATGGTGAGTTACGTAGCCGGCAGGTAAACACGCCGGCTAATGAAGATCAGGACAGGTGCTGCAGATCTCTTCCGCAATTGTGAAAGCGAGAATTGGCGACTTGTTGCTGTGGTATGGCTCGACGTGGAATCGGATGTTGAACGCTTTGATTGTTGGCATTAGGGATTATATATATATATATATATATATATATATATATATATCAAATATATCATATATATGACAGGATACTACAGTATTACTGTTTTTTATTGTTGAGAGCCGTTCTTTGTGTGGTGGGTATTATTATTTTTGATACTAATGGTTATTCAAATTTGTTTTCCAAGGTTCCAACGCATCCTTAAACAATCATATATATATATATATTTTTTTTTTTGAAATTTAAGACCTTAAAAATTAAAAAGACAAATAAACAAACAAAAAACGGAGGTCTTCCAATGTCTTAAATTTGCCCAAGGCACATCTTTGTTCGCGTAAATGTACATATATCTGTTACCGGCGGACGCCATCGCGATTCACTCACTTGCGGATCTCTTCGCGGCTTAATCGGAATCGTTTGTCAGCAACATTGGACCTTGACCTTTGCTGATGGACGCGACCGTTTACCTAAGGGCCGTGTGCAGAAAATAAAAATCTGGCGCGCAGTCTATCCGAGAGGCTGTGTAAAAATCATGTCAGGGTGAATTTTTTTTCGTGGTCACTGACGCGACAGGTCTTAAAGAGCAATTGGAATGGGTCTTAGAAAGTCTTAAAAAGGTTTTAAATTTCATTACCTTATACCCTGTTTTCCTTATAAAGACTAAAAAGTTCGAGAATGTGAATATTGTTTGCTTGCTAATCTGTGTAAATTTGTGTATCGATTTTACCATATTTGTCTAAAATAGTTTTGTTTGAAAGTGGAAACGAAGGTCCTGATACTTTAACCATATTTATCTTTCTAAAATAATTGAATAGCACGTTTCAATGAAAATTATAATACCTTAAACCATATTTCCCTATTTTTTTGGATAATGCTGTTTGGACGGTGAGGCGAAAATAACAGTAATGACAGCGAGACAAAAGATCCATATTCCCTTACTTGGAAGAGACGCAACATTCGGCTGCCTCTTAATCGCACTGTTTTGCATCCTTGGCTCTATCATGCCGGGCGCTGTCGTAAACAAAGGTGTCGTCAGGGCGCTCCTTTCGTCGAATTAGGTAATGTGGCTAAATTTAGTAGGCCTAGGCGGGTGGGGGAAGGGTGGAGGGGTTGGGGGAAGGGTGGAAGGGTGGGGGTTGGGGGAGGGTGGAGGGGTTGGAGGAAGGGTGGGGGGTTGGGGGAAGGGTGGAGCGGTTTGGAAGGAAGGGTTGGAGGGGTTGGGGGAAGGGTGGAGGGGTTGGAGGAAGGTGGAGGGTTGGGGGAAGGGTGGGGGAGGTTGGAGAAGGGTGTGGAGGTGGAGGAAGGGGTGGAGGGTTGGGGGAAGGGTGGGGGAAGTGGAGGAAGGGTGGAGGGGTTGGAGGAAGAGTGGTGGAGTGGAAGGTGGGGAGAAGGGTGGAGTGGTTGGGGGAAAGGGGTGGTGGTGCACGTCCAGCAGGTGAGGGGATTTTGACGGGTGAGGGAGGTCGGCGTCGCCAACTGCGAACTCTGGCATGTGTGTGGGGTGGGTGTCAGGGGCTGGTACGTGTGTGTTTGTGTTTGCATGTACATAGGGAGAGATGAAAAGAATGTTCAGATTCCTGTGCATTAGCACCTGAAGTTTATCTCTCGGATTATAGTTCGTAAGACGGTGTTTGTGTTCGGCTGAATGTAGACATGTGTGCACAAGGGTGAAGATGCTACAGGTAGGCTTACGGTCCACATATAAAATGCGCACTTGATGCACTCACTCGCTGACGCATACGCACGCGCACTCCCCATCCTTCCACGCGCACGTAGGCACACGCATTCAACCAAACACAAAGCCGCATAACTGTAAAGATGTTATAGAAAGCTCTATTTGGCGCTTGACCCTGAGTGCCACCCCCTTCTACATCCCCTCTCCCCCTCTCCCCCATGCCCCCTCTCTCCCCCAGGTATTCTCACGTGGGAAATGCTTTATGTACCGAGTTGGCATCACCAGCTGGCGTAGATGGTGCAGGTGGTGAGAAAATACTGCGTTTCTTGATGGAAGAAGGTCCAGTGCGTAGGAAGAAAGCTCAGGGAATATGCGATAAGGATGATGTGGGGATACAGTGCTAATCGTTTATTAGCCTCTCTGGTTCACCAAACCGAAGCACTTTCATGGCCCGAGGCATAGGCACGAATGACCACCTTGGTTTTATAAAGAGTGTATGTGAGTGTTACGAAGCGATGATTGCGGACACTATGTTATGGTGGGTTAGAATACAAAAACAATGTGGAAGAAGACGAAAGATGATTGGAAGATTGTAAAACAGCGTGAGAGAAGATAAAATACGAGTAGAAGAATGGGAAGAGGTTAATGAACATCCATGGAGTTGGTCGACCTTTGACGGCGCTGCGCAGTGACGAGAACGGACTCCTGAGGATTTACGTCGGTCGCTGCGTCAAGACAAAGACGTAAGCCAACGGAACTTGCGGAAGAAAAGACCGAGAAATATAAACAGGAAGGAGTGTTAAAAGGAGTTTTTAATAGGCGGAAATTTCTTGGAATCGCAATTTTTTTTCTCACACGTTTTACATTTATCCCTGCACGCCCGCGGTTCTTGATCAGAAGATAAATAAAAATGAAAATAAATAAAGAGGAAAGCCATTGACCTCCCACGTGGGCGTCTGGCCTGCCAAAGCGTTGCGTAATAGCGGGCTGTGAGAAAATAAATGATGTGTTCTCGCTGTTCTTTGTACCTGCGGCCCACGCGATCCAGCCGCCGGGCGGGCAAATCGCGGCGCTCGCCCAGGTGCAAATTGGTGCAAATACGCAACCACGCCGTGATGGGTTGCGCTCGCTGCTATTTTGGGATTAGGGAAGGTCTTTGCTTTGGTTTTGGTGGGCGGGTGAGGGAGGGAGGAGAGGGAGAGAAGGAGGAGAATAGAGGAAGTGAGAGAAGGAAAGAAAGGAAGGAGGAGAGAATGAGGAAAGAAGGAGGAAAGAAGAAAAAAGAGAGAGAGAGAGAGAGAGAGAGAGAGAGGAGAGAGAGAAAGAGAGAGGAGAGAGAGAGAGAGAGAGAGAGAGAGAGAGAGAGAGAGAGAGAGAGAGAGAGAGAGAAGAAGTATGATGCATAGATAAAGAGAAAAGGAGATGTAGTACGTATATATATGTATAAATCATATAATACGTACATACATACATACATACATACATACATACATATATATGTATATGTATGTGTATATGTGTATATATGTATGTGTGTATGTGCATATGTATGTGTGTTACGTGCATGTGTGTGTGTGTGTGTGTGTGTGTGTGTGTGTGTGTGTGTGTGTGTGTGTGTGTGTGAGAGAGAGAGAGAGAGAGAGAGAGAGAGAGAGAGAGAGAGAGAGAGAGAGAGAGAGAGAGAGAGAGAGAGAGAGAGAGAGAGAGAGAGAGAGAGAGAGAGAGAGAGCGCACATGGCAAGGACAAGGACAAGGACAGAGACAGCCACGCAAACAGTGACAGACACGTCCGCCCACACAGAGACCAACCCAGGGACCTCCCCAGCGACGAAAGGGAGAAAGAAATCGCGCACAGGGAGCAAGAAGGCCAAAGACAACATCCAATCACCTCCATTCTCTCGCGCGAAACCCTATATTTTTGCACGTGCTGACCACCGTGTTACCGAGCGAGTTGTCAGCCCCTCAGCGCTGACATCCCGCTCGCTGACGCTAAACGGCTCGCGGACGGTGGGCGCAGGTGGGCAGGCGGCTCGGGAGTGACGTGGGATCATACCCGCGCTATTTATACGTTTAATGTCCGCGCTTTGCTGGCAACAACAACCAAGGCGCTCGCGATATTTTTCTTTGGCATTCATTTCTTCCATCTTTTTTTTTTCTCTCTCTTTTTTTTTTTATTCTTCTTTCTCTCTTTAATGTTTATGGTTTCTTGTTTTTTTTTTAGCTTTGTGTTTATTTACTTTTTTATTTTTTTAAAAAAGTTTTATATTAATTGTGTTTGCCTTGTTTGCTTACCTTTGCGAGACTAATTTCAAATATTGCGTTCCGATAAGGGCATTCCGCTGACATAATGGCGTTGATCATAATAACGTGTTTCGTTATAGCACTGTGGATATCAAGTCATCAACGCCGGCAATTCGACGTTGCCGCCCGCGTGGTCTCTTCGTTTTTTTTTTTCATTTTTTCAGGGCGTGTTTTTTTGAGTTTTTACCTTTTGGGTGGCGCTTAAATGGAGGCAGACAGGTGCGCGGGTTTATCAGCTTGTAAGGCAGGGAGCGCGCCCAGGGAACGCTTTTCGACGAGCGGCGGCGGCGGTGGCGGTGCGTGGGTAAAGGTGGGATCTCATATTTAATGGAAAATAATTTATGTGAGGATGGAGTGTCTTCAGGTTGTAGTTTTTCTTTGTTTATTTTTATTTCGAGGGTGACCTTGATTGGCTGCCACATGCGGACGGTATTTATAGGGTTGTCTTATATTGGGTTTAATGTGGCATGCGTTTTTGTTTCCATTTCTGTTTTGGAATTTCTCTCTCTCTCTCTCTCTCTCTCTCTCTCTCTCTCTCTCTCTCTCTCTCTCTCTCTCTCTCTCTCTCTCTCTCTCTCTCTCTCTCTCTCTCTCTCTCTCTCTCTCTCTCTCTCTCTCTCTCTCCTACTCTCTCTCTCACTCTCTCCCTCTCTTACTCTCTCTCTCTCTCTCTCTCCTTTCTCTCTTTTCTCTCTTTTTCTCCTCGCTCTCTGTCTCTCTTTCTTTCTTTCTTTCTTTCTATTTCTCACACAGTTTCACTCCTCTACTCTCTCTCTCACCCCCTCGCCCTCCCCTTCTCTTATATCTCTCCCTCTCACCTGTTTCTATCCAGATATAGATTCCCAAACTAAAAGAAAATCGATTAAGTAACGGTTGCAAGAAGAAAAGGGGTTAAGCAGCCAGTTGGTCGACCTTCAGCGGCGGTGCGCAGTGATGGAAACGGACTCGTAAGATTCTTCTCTCTCTCTCTCTCTCTCTCTCTCTCTCTCTCTCTCTCTCTCTCTCTCTCTCTCTCTCTCTCTCTCTCTCTCTCTCTCTCTCTCTTCTCTTCTCGTTCTCTCTCTCTCTCTCTCCTCTCTCTCTCTCTCTCTCTCTCTCTCTCTCTCTCTCTCTCTCTCTCTCTCTCTCTCTCTCTCTCTCTCTCTCTCTCTCTCTCTCTCTCTCTCTCTCGACTCGTAAGATTCAAGGTAGTCGCTGCCCGAAAAACAAAGGGACAGGGCAGTGAAGCTCGCGAAATAAAAGGCTAATAAAGACAACTATTCGCTCGGGAGGAATTTCAGTGCGCGGGGTTTCGAGGAATGTTGCTTTGTATGTATTTTTCGCCCTGAGATGTTCCTGTATTATAAGATGAAAAGGAAAGATATGGATCCGCGTATGTCTTCATCTCTTTAGCGTGTCCCCTCGCTTCCCTCCCCTACTCTCTTTTCGTTTTGCTTCTCGCCCTCTCATCGCGTACCTCCTGCCTCCCACTCTTTCTTCACCTGACCACCTGATCCCATCACTTATCCTCTGCCTCACTCACCCTCACACTCTCTTTGAACTCTCGACCTTCCCCCATATTCGCTTTTTCCCCTTCTCTACGTATCCTATATACCACCCTCTTCTCTTCTCCCGTTCCCTCCCATTCCCTCTTCCTTTCCCTCTCCTCTCTCCTCTTTCCCCTCTCTCTCTCTCCCTTCTTTCATTCCCTTCATTTTCTCCCTCTCCGTCTCATTTGCTTCCCCTTCCACTTCCTTTTCCCCCGTCCCCTCTCCTCCTCTCCTTCCTCTCCTCTCCTCTCCTCCTCCCTCTCCTCTCCTCTCCTCTCTCACCTCACCTCACCTCACCTCACTTACCTCACCTCACCTCACCTCACCTCACCTCACCTCACCTCACCTCACTCACCTCAACCTCACCTCACCTCACCTCACCTCACCTCACCTCACCTCACCTCTCAACCACTCCGCCGCGTTTGCCTAATCTCCGGCCGGCGGCTGATGGGTAGCGAAATCCCGCGGACCTGAAGGGCAATGCAGGGGCGGCAGCGGCAGGGAGGAGGCGGTGGGCGTTGACAGGTGCCGGAGGGTGGGAAGCAGACGCGTTGGTGCCAGGTGTCTTGAGGGCCGGTGCCATGGTGGGGGCGGTGGTAGGGGGTCGCGGTGATGGGGTTTGGTGCCGGGGGGAAGGGTGGGTGTTTTAGGGGGTGGGGGTTTGGCGGGGGGTGGAGGGAGGGTGTTTTAGGGGGAGTTTGGTGGTAGGGGAGGGGGAGGTGGAGGTAGGGTCTTAGGGGAGTTTGGGTGGTAGGGGAGGGGAGGAGGGGGGCGTAGGATGGTGGGCAAAAGTGGGCGTGCGTTTTTGCAAGTACCCCTGCTTAGCAAGACCAAGGCGACGACCGCCATGGCCGTCGCCCGTCAGCTGACTTGTCTCGCTGGTTGTTTTCACGGCTGGGGAGGGGGGGGGGGGGCTTGTGGGCCTTGCCTTTGTTTACGCGCCGGAGATAGTAGTAACGTGGCCGTGGATCGTCTCTTATTGTTTTTTTTTTTTTTATTTATTTATTATTATTATCATTATCATTATTATTGTTGTTGTTATCATCATTATTATTATTGTTGTTGATATCATTATTATTATTATTATTTTTTTTTTTATTATTATTTTTTTTTTATTATTATTATTATTATTATTATTATATATTATTATTATGTTATTATTCTCATTATCATTATTATTATCATCATCATTACTTAATTGTTGTTGTTATCATTATCATTTATATAACTGTTATAGTTGTTATTTTTTTATCCTTTGTGTTATTGTTATTATTTTTTAAATCCTTTTGTTATTGTTATTCTTATTCTATTATTTACAATTGTAATTACATTTGTTGTCTACGGTAAAGTATACCGATGATGGCGTATTTTGCCGCGGATGAGGAGAATGCTTTTAATTTATGGTAAATGGAGTGTAGTGTGAATAGGTAGCGAATATCGAGGAAGAGCCTCAGATATCATTTTATCTATTATTTCTATTATCTATTATCCATTATTATTAATATTATATTTATTATTATTATGTTATCTATTATCTATTATTATTATTACATTATGTATTATTATTATATTATCTATTTTATTATTATATTATCTATTATTATGATATTATCTATTATTATTATATATTATATTATCTATTATTATTATTATATTTATTATTATTATTATGATATTATCTATTATTATTATTATTATTATATCATATATTATATTATTATTATATATTATCTATTATCTATTATTATCTATTATCTATTATTATTATTATATTATTTATTATCTATTAGTGCTAAGAAACATCCAAACCGACAGCTCGTGTTCATCAGGATTTTCGGCTGTTGCTCACGCTTGAAATATTCTCCTTTGTTGAAGAGGTTATTTTTAGTGTCTCTGGTGGTTAGGTAATTTTTTTTTTTCTTTTTTTGGCTTCGATATATTTGTCAAGCTTGGAGGTGATTTGGCAGTCGTTTGCAGATGCATGTTTATGTTTATCTTGTCATTCGCCAAACTGATGATTTGCGTAAAAGAACGTAAAACATTTCCCTTCTGGAATATACATATCGGGATTGGAAGTGAAACGCGGCAACTAAAGACCGCAGAGTTTATTTATTTATTATTTTTTTTTTATTTCTTTTCTTTATTTTTTTGATAGTTTCTCTCCCATCCATAAATTGTTAACTAGGCATGCGGGTAAGTGTTTTTTTGCGGATCTAGAGCTGCCGCATTTTCCCCCTATACGAAGTAAAATCATGCGTAGGACTTGGACTTGGGGAAGCAGAGAGAGAGAAAGGGAGAGAAAGGAGGAGGAAGAGGGAAGCAGAGAGAGAGAAAGTGAGAGAGGAGGAGGCAGGGAGGGAGCAGAGAGAGAGAAAGGGAGAGAGGAGGAGGGAGGAAGGGGGAGAGAGGTGTGGAGTCTCCGCTTTAGTCCTTAGGGAAGCCATTAGTGTTGTGGAATGTCTCTGGCCTGAGGAATGTCCAATACCCGGTGCGGAATGCCTCGTCGGAGGGGCCCCCCTTTCATCTCCGGGATAGAAGTAATGAGGGCAATGATTAGGTGGATTGGGCCGCGCCGACCGCAACATGCCGCCTCCTACCTCGATCCTGCGGGCTTCGTCTTGGTGGCGGGCCGGGCTTTCGCGTCCTGTTGGTTTATGTGACTTTTTTTGTGAGTTTCCCTTTATTTTCTTTTCGTTTTCTCTTTTCTTTTTGTTTTTCCCGTTTCGTTTTTTTCTTTTCAATCTGCTTCATCTTCCTTCTTTTTCTTTTGCTTTCTTACTTAGGCCTTCCACGTCTCCGTTCAGCAGTGTTTACTTCCTTACTGTCTATGTCTCCGTATTGTTTTTCTTGTTTTATGTTCTCTCCTTGTCCTCCGTCCTAAACTCTCCCTCTCCTTTCCCACTTCCTCCTCTCTCCTATCCCTTCCCCACCCCTCTCCTCCTCTCTCCTACCCCTTCCGCCACCCCTCCTCCTCCTCTCTCCTACCCCTTCCCCCCACCCTCTCCTCCCTCCTTCGCATCTCCCCCCCCCCCACTCCCAAAATTTACTCCTTGTTCTACGCAGCTTCTGTTCCACGTAAAGTTTCTTAGTAAAGGGAGCCGATAATCTTTACCGTGGCTCGCATGATTGGCCATCCCCTCGCTTGGAGGACGGCCAATAAACACAGTCCTGTTTTGCGAGCTCTTTTTACGGCGAACTTTTATTTGCGTATCCCCAAAGCTGCCATCCGCGCGGGCTCGTTCGCTCAGGCACGCTCGGGCGGGAGGGGGCATGCAGGTGAGTCGGTTTCTGAAATGTGTCTGTCTGGTTGTTGTCTGTCTGCTCTTGTTCTGTCTGTGTTCTGTGTGTCTCTGTCTCTGTCTCTGTCTCTGTCTCTGTCTGTTTGTCTGTCTGTCTGTCTGTCTGTCTGTCTGTCTGTCTGTCTGTCTGTCTGTCTGTCTGTCTGTCTGTCTCTCTTCTCTCTCTCTCTCTCTCTCTCTCTCTCTCTCTCTCTCTCTCTCTCTCTCTCTCTCTCTCTCTTCTCTCTCTCTCTCTCTCTCTCTCTCACACACACACACACACACACACACACACACACACACACACACACACACACACACACACACACACACACACACACACACACACACGTGTGTATACACACATATATTAATATTTATGCTTGTTGACTTTCTTATGACGTGGGGATGCGTGAGATAAATTACCTGCATGAAATCAGGACAAGTCAATAAATTTTGCATGTTTCTGTATCTCCATCGAAAGCCTTTCGGTTCATGGGATATAAATACAGTTCTAACACTTGAAGAATTGCCGTCATGCCGCGCGGAGTTTTGCAATCGTCACATGCCTTGCGCGGTATGCAGATGCAGCGCATGCAAGCACTCACGCACGCACGAACGAACGCGCCGCGAAGTCCTGATAAGGTGAATCACCCTCTCTGACGTCACGCCCTTGGTGTTGGTACCTGTCGCACGGATTCGCCAATCTTCGTTACTGCTGGCTGCGGGAAAAATGGGAGGAGGTGGGGTTTAAAGATGATGTTTTTTCCCAGTCGAAGTTTGTGACTCGGTTACTTTTAGCTTCAGGGAGTATGGGGAGATTCGAATGAAGTTGGTTCTCTCTGAACTTCATGAAATTAGACTGAAGCTAGATCACGCCACCACAACGCACACCACGCACACGCACACACGCACACACACACGCACACACACGCACACACACACACACACACACACACACACACACACACACACACACACACACACACACACACACAGCACACACACACACACACACACACACGCACAACACGCACACACCAACCCGCCCCCCCCCCCCACACACACGCGAAAAGTCTTGGACTGTTTGCTCAATGAAAGGCGCTTGGAGGTGGTGATGGTGTGCGCTAAAATTATAAGGACGGGATGCATAAGCGCTCGTTGAGGGTAGCAACCGACGGCGTCGTTTTTGTTATGTTTATTTATTCATTTATTTTATTGTTGTTGTTGCTGTTGTTGTTGTTGTGTTATTATTGTTGTTATTATTATTATTATTATTATTATTATTATTATTATTATTATTATTATTATTATTATTATTGTTGTTGTTGTTGTTGTTGTTGTTGTTGTTTTTGCTGTTTATTATTATTGTTGATGTTGTTGTTTTTATTATTAATATTATCATTATTATTATTGTTTGGAAAGGACAAAAAAAAGGAAAGAAAGGCGAAAGATGAAATAGAACAGAAAGAAATGAAAGGAAGAGAAGAATTTGTCATCGAAGAAAGAGACGAATGAAAGAAAGAGATTATAGGGAAATAGATAGAGAGAGAGAGAGAGAGAGAGAGAGAGAGAGAGAGAGAGAGAGAGAGAGAGAGGAGAGAGAGAGAGAGAGAGAGAGAGAGAGGAGAGAGAAAACCGAGAACCGGAAGAAAGCGACAGGAGAAAACACGGGCGATGACTCACGGGCGGAAGGAAGACGGAAATAACCCTGTGGACTGTGGATTCACCCGAGAAAGGAAGGAAGGAGGGAGGAGGGAGGGAGAAGGGAGGGAGGGAGGGAGAGAGGAGGAAAGAAGGGAAGGAGGGAGGGAGAAAGAAGCAAGAGAGAGCGACGGAAGCGCGATAGAAAAAAAAACATAAGGAAAGATAATAATGAAAGAAATGGAAAGGAATGGCGAGAAAAGAAAATCTAGAATGACGGAGAAGAAAAAGAAGAAACAAGAAGAAAAAAAAATCCCTAACGCTTTTGGTAAAACAAAGGAAAATGTAAATATGAAAGAAGGAATGAAAAAGTAAACACGGAAGGAGAAAAAAATGAAAACGAAAGAAATGGAAGAAAAACAAAAAAACAAAAAGTTCCAAGCAGTGCCCCCCCCGGAAAAAAAAAAAAAAAGTAAATAGTAAGTGAACTATTACACCTCTTCATTTTCCCACTAGAAGTTCGGTAAAAAAAATGGAGGAAAAAAGAAAAAAAATAAGCGGTGCCCCCCAAAAATAAAAGAGTAAATATTAAGTGAAGTATTAGACCTCTTCATTTTCCCACTAGATGTTCGTTAAAAAAATGGAGGAAAAAAGAAAAAAAATAAGCGGTGCCCCCCAAAAATGAAAGAGTAAATATTAAGTGAAGTATTAGACCTCTTCATTTTCTCATCAGATGTTCGTTGAGGGCGCCTTGTTCGCTTCTCTTACGGGCGGCGGCGAAGAAGGAAATGCCCGGCGGCGTTGGAGAATTCTGGCACACGAGGATTTTTTTTTATTTTGTCTCTTTTGTATAATCCGTTTTTTTTCTTTCTTTTTCTTTTTCTTTTTTGGTACAGAAGCTGTTTTTTTTTGTAGAAACTCTTTTTTTGCTTTTGCTTTGGTATAATAGCTGGTCAGTTTTTCTTTTTATTTTGTTTAATGTTTGTTGGTCATTTTAGGAAGTTGGTGATGGTTATTTGATTGTTTTTTGCTATTCATTTGATTGATTTAGGATTTTTTGATTGATGTATTTATCATTTATTGGTTTATTTCGTTAATGGTGTGCTTTGGTTTATGTGCTATCATGTACTGGTTTATTTCGTTATTTTTTTTTGTTTAGTTTCATTATTGATGTTTGTGATTTTGAGGAATGTATAATGGTGCGACTCGAGAATTGGGAACGGAAACGCGAAGAAAGATAGAAAGAAGAAAAATGTAGAAGACGAAGAAATAGAAGAAGAAGAAGATAGAGAAGATAAAGATAAAGAAGAAGATAAAGATAAAGATAAAGATAAAGATAAAGATAAAGAAGCTAAGATAAAGAAAAGATAAAGATAGAAGAAGATAAAGATAAAGATAAAGAAGATGAAGATGAAGAAAAAGAAAAACAACAGCAATAACAATAGCAACAACAACAAACAACAAAGCCAAATAACACGAATATCAGCGAGATCCCATCGGGCGTCGAGGTTTAGCGCAGGTGAGAGCGAGAGAGGGCGAGTGGGCGGGGACAGGAAATGGCCGAGGGGCGTGGCGTACCTGCGGTCGAAGGGCGTCTCGTTGGGGGCGGGTTTAGCTTCCTTGAGGGGGGGGGGGGAGTTGGGGGGGAGGGGGCGATTATATTACCTTTATTTATTTTTTTAAAGGTGTTATGGTAGTTATAATGATGATGATAATTACAAGAGGCGAACGAATAGCATTGCTTATAGGAATGATACTAGAGATTATGATGGTGAGAGTAATGATAATGAAAATGGCGATAAAACATTATTTTTATTATTATCATTATTATAACCGTTTTCCTCTCTCTCTCTCTCTCTCTCTCTCTCTCTCTCTCTCTCTCTCTCTCTCTCTCTCTCTCTCTCTTCTCTCTCTCTCTCCTCTCTCTCTCCTCCTCCTCCCTCCTCCCTCCCTCCCTCCCTCCTCTTTCCCTCCTCCCTCCCTCTCTCCCTCCTCTTCTCTCTTCCCCTCTCTCTCTCTTCCTCTCTCTCCCTCCTTCCCTAAATTCTCCTTAGCATGCACCCTTCTCACAGAAAAAAGGGGGGGGGGGAGAGAAGAAGCATTTCCCAAAATGACTTTGACAGCGTGAAAGACACCGAGTCCGAGGGGGGAGGGGGAAGGGGAAGGGGAGAGGATGGTAGTGGAGGGGGTGGGGGGGATGGCAGGGGTTTGCGTAATGCAGTCTTCGAGAAGCACGTGGGAGATGAAGGCCTTTTGTCGGGCAGGCTGCGAAAGGGTTGGGGAGAGGGAGTAGGGAGGGGGGGGGGAGAGAGGAGTGGGGGGGGGGCGCGGAGGGGCGAGAGTGCCACCTGGCGCCCGATACCCCGGTGCCAATGTCTCTAGGGGGAAGTAGAAGGATGATGCGGATGACCTCGTGACGTGGGAAAGAGGGGCGAAGGGGGGGGGGGAAAAAAAGAGGCGGATGAAGAAGAGGGAAGAGGGAAGAGAGAGAGAGGGGGGGGGAGGTGGAGTGAGGGAGGAAGAGGTAGGGAGGAAAGGAGGTGGGGGAGAAAGAGAGTGAGCGGATGGAGAGGAGGCTTGGAGAGAGGATGGATGAGACACGAGAAAGGGGTGAGGGAAAGGTATAGAAGAGAGAAGGAGTGAGCGAGATGCGAGAGACGAGAAGAGGAGAGCGAGAGCGCGAGAGCGAGAGCGAGAAGCGAGAGCGAGAGCGAGAGCCGAGAGCGA
>NW_020869903.1:268413-270913 GCF_003789085.1 Penaeus vannamei | reverse complement strand
TCAGTATTATTATTATGCATTTGATATTTCTTATTTTTATTATATTATTACTATTTAATTTTTGTTGTGGGTATTGTTGTTATCATGATATATTATTGTTATTATTAGTAGTAGTAGTAGAAGAATTGTTATTACTTTTTATTATTATTGTTATTCTTATTCTTATCATGATGATTAGTGTTATTACAATTGTTATTGTAATAACAGCATAATCAATATCATCATCATCACCAATATCACCATTATCACCATCTTCATCATTGTCACCATCATCAGCAGCACCATTATCATTACCAATATCATCATCATCACCATTATCACCATCATGATGCCCTGGCAGTTGCCAACATCAACAACCCAACATCATATTCTTGAGGTTAATATGTAAATATTTTCATGAACTATCACTACCACTCACTTTTTTTTTGCCTCTCTCTCTCTCCCTACTTTACCTTCCTTGCTTTCCTCCCTCTCTTCCCTCTTCCCTCTCTCTCTCCTACTCCCCCTCTCCTCCCTCCCTCCCTCCTTTCCCACTCCTCCCTCCCCTCCCTCTCTTTAACTCCTCCTCTCCCTCTCATTTCTCTCCTTCCCTCTCCCTCCCCCTCCTCTCCCCTCTCCCCTCTCCCCCTCCCCATCCTCCTCCCTCCCCCCTCCCTCCATTTCTCCTTCTGGCTGTACTCCGGGAGCGAGAACGTAAACACGGCCCCCGAATTAGCCCTTGCCCCACCCCCACTCTGGCAGCCTCCAAGCCAAAACCAACAGCTTGGGAGTGTTTGTCTGTCTCCTTAAGGAACGTGCGAGATCGGCTCTCCGTTTCTCGTGGCGTGGGGATTTCCTTTTGCTTGGGCGGAAGGGAAGGGCCCGTGGAAAGAGAGACAGACAGAAAGACAGGCAGGCTGGCTGGCTGGCTGGCTGGCTGGCAGGGGGCAGGCAGGCAGGCAGGCAGGCAGGCAGGCAGGCAGGCAGGCAGGCTGGCAGGCAGGCAGGCATGGCAGGCAGGCAGGCAGGCAGGCAGGCAGGCAGGCAGGCAGGGGCAGGCAGGCAGGGGCAGGCAGACAGCAGGCAGGCAGGCAGGCAGGCAGGCAGGCAGGCAGGCAGGCAGGCAGGCAGGCAGGCAGGCAGGCAGGCAGCAGCAGGCAGGCAGGCAGAGCAGACAGACAGACAGCACAGACAGACAGACAGACAGACAGACAGACAGACAGACAGACAGACAGACAGACAGACAGACAGGCAGACAGACAGACAGAGACAGAGAGACAGACAGACAGACAGACAGACAGACAGACAGAGACAGACAGAGACAGAGACAGACAGACAGAGACCAGACAGACAGAGACAGACAGACAGGCCGTAACGCACACTTACTCGCTCTTCTCTCACCCCTTGCGCTGCGCTTACGTATCATACCCTTTGTTCTCGCCTTTTGTCTTTGTAATTGTTATGTCTTTACTGTTATTATTTTAATTATTGTATTTATTATTTTTCATTGTTATTGTTATCGTTATTGTCATTGTTATTATTATTATCTGTTTGCAGTGCTGTTGTTATTAATATTGTTATTACTATTATTGTTTTGATATCACATTATTATTGTTGTTTTTTATATTATTATCATTGTTATTAGTAGTATTTTTCTTGTTAATGTTGACCTTATTATTGTATTTTTAAAGATTATGATATTGTTCTCAAGGATATTTCTTATTACTGTGTTTTTTTTTTTTTTTTTTTAATTGTTATAACAATAGTACTTGTAAATGCAGCAGTAACTGTAGTAATTTGTGATTTTTACTTATTTTTATTATAAATATTGTTATTATCACCGTTATTATAATTATGGGGTTTGGTAATAATGTCATTAGGGTAATTGTTACTTTGATTGCCGTTGAGTTCATGATTTTTAAAACTATGAAAAAAAAACGATCAACAGAAGCTATAAACAAGACCAACTGAATAAACACCACCTGAATCACTTCAAAGAAATTATAAAGAGAAATCAAAAGCGGCTGTTAAATTGCCCAAGTTATTAATGAGATTTTTTTTCTTTTTATCTCTCTTTTTGCTTGCGTTTGCCATCTGTTTGTGAGGTTGACAGTCGAAAGCGTGTCTCTGTGGGCGACGCTTGTGTAGTGATTATGTTTATGTGTTGAAGGTGTCCTATAGGCGATGATTCCTCGTTATCATCACTCGTATCACTGGCTATTCTCTATTTCCTCCGCTATCAATATCATCGGTATCATTATCATTTCATCATCATTAATCATTATATCATAATTATCATCATCATCATCATAATTATCAATTATCATTTATCATTATCATTTATCATTACATTATCATATCATTTATATTATTATTATTATTATTATTAATCATCATCTATATATATTTTCATATATCATCATCTATATCATTCATCATTTTCATGATATCATATCAAGCAACATATATATGTGCAATTTGGAAAGACTTATTTTTAACTAGATTATTTTTTCCTTAAAAA
>NW_020869903.1:253781-263781 GCF_003789085.1 Penaeus vannamei | reverse complement strand
CATTTTGGGGGGAGCTACACCCAAGCAATTATTACTTCATGTTAATGTAACACAAACAAACATATAAACAAATATACAGACTCCCAAGAAGACACAACAGAGAAGGGATACTCATATTGATTTACACTTGAGAGCACATGTTTTCAAGGAAAGAAGTGTTTGTGATAAAAAGTTCCTTTGTGTTTGATGAGGAGTCTGACACTTGGTGATGATGGCTAGACGGCGAGAGGTGTGTATTTTCAAAATATTAATTGGATTATATTAAGTTGAAGAAAATGACATGTGCATGCTTTTAACTTTAATCGGCATTGAATTTGTTTTTTGGTGATATAGTTGACAATATATTTTTCATTGTTTTTTTGTAGATCATATATTGATCTTTTATAGTACTTATTTTGAAATGTGATATGTAAAGTATGACTCACTACATTATCTGTCTGTCTGTCTTTCTGTTTCTACATTCTCTCTCTCTCTCTCTCTCTCTCTCTCTCTCTCTCTCTCTCTCTCTCTCTCTCTCTCTCTCTCTCTCTCTCTCTCTCTCTCGTTCTCTCTCTCTCTCTCTCTCCTCTTTCTCTCTCACACATACTCTCTCTCTTTGACATACTCTCACACACTCTCTCTCTCTGTCACTCTCTCTCTCACTGTCACTCTCTCTCTCTCACTGTCACTCTCTTTCTCACTGTCACTCTCTCTCTCTCACTGTCACTCTCTCTCTCTCTGTCACTCTCTCTCTCTCTCTCTCTCACTGTCTCTCTCTCTCTCTCTCTCTCTCTCTCTCTCTCTCTCTTCTCTCTCTCTCTCTCTCTCTTCTCTCTCTTCTCTCTCTCTCTCTCTCTCTCTCTCTCTTTTCTCTTCTCTTTCTCTTTTCTTTTCTTTTTTTTCTTTTCTTCTTTCTTTTCTTTTCTTTTCTTTTCTTTTTTTTCTTTTCTTTTCTTTCTTTTCTTTCTTTCTTCTTCTTCCTCTCTCTCTCTTCTCTTCTCTTTCTCTCTTCTCTTCTCTTCTCTTCTCTCTCTTCTCTTCTCTCCTCTCTCCTCTCCTCTCCCTCTCCTCTCCTCTCCTCTCCTCTCCTCCTCTCCTCTCCTCTCCTCTCTCCTCCTCTCCTCTCCTCTCCTCTCCTTCCTCTCTCTTCCTCTCCTCTCCTCTCCTCTCCTCTCCTCTCCCTCCTCTCCTCTCCTGTTCTCCTACATGCATATATTGAAAATATGCCATCATATGTTATTTACATTTGGCTGTTGTTTCCACCAGTTCACTTGGAGAAACACTGAAGACTGCCTTGAAGGACTTGGAGATCAAATCCACAGATTCAAGAAAGTTAACTTTGCAAATTTCAACAACAACTTGCATAGCTATATCCCGTCTGAGGTGACATCGCATAGACACGACGACTCACCTGAATTGGAGGAGCTGAATAATGCTATAGATCAGATCAGGTGAGTAATTATGAGTAAATAGATTCTCTAAAGGGGATACAATTTTTTTTGGCTTTACTTAAAGAATGAAAAACAGTAACATGTAAAAAAAAAAAAATACTAATGTATTGTTTTGCTTTTGGATGAAATACCATTTCCTAAAGTGCATGTGTTTAAGTAATGATTAGTCATATGAAGAGAATAAATTTTAGCCAGTTTTCATGAAAAAAAGATTCAGAATTACATTAATATGTAATACTAACAAAAAGGAAGCAGTCCATGGAACCAGTCTGGATTCTATGCAGTGTGTGTTTATCGGCATAGGTAAGTCCATTTACTTAACTTAATAATTTAACAAAGCCAAAAAGAAAGAAGTAAAACCACAACATTATAACCAGTGTTAATAATTTCATTGGTCATTCTAACCTTAAACTTCAAAATTAATTTCCTAAAGAATATGTAGTTATAAAGTTAGAATAAGTATTCATTTCAATTGAAAAAAGTGAAATATTTTGTTGTCATGAATTCCTGACAAACCTGGTTTATAGGATATTTCTTATAATTGTAATGTCCTCTTAATAGTTTTATATATTAATAGATCAATTTTTACTAGTATTTAAAGTGTTTGTTTGTTGATATTATTATACTCGATACAAAAAGATATCAAGATAAATGATTTTTATTCTAGAAAATAAAGTATTAATAAATAAAATATAAAGGGCTTTCCACTTAGAATTTGCCCCATTTTAAATTCTAATTGTTGTCTTTTACAGACAAAACGGAATCATACTTGAAGATCGCCGTAATTCTATAAATGAAAAGATAATTAAAAAAGAAGAAGAGAAAAAGACAAGAAAGAAAAGAAGGAAAAGAAGGAGAAAAAGGAGAAGAAGAAGAAGTCCAAATCAAGTGGAGACACCTCAGAAGAAGGCAAGAAGAAGAAAAAGAAGCATGTCACTCAAGTTGAGTCAAATAGAGGAACAACAGAATTCCCCTTGCTGCTCAGGCCTACAGTCTGCTTCTCACTCCCGTCACAACTCAGAAGGAGATAATCCACAAGAGATCTTGCCAGATCCTCTACAGGAGGTAACTGAGTCTCTGGAAGGGCTCAACACAGGTAGAACTTCGGTTGAAAATTCTAGCAGTGGGGAGATTGTATCAACAGAGCCAGAGCCTTTTGAGCGTCTTCCATCTCCAGCAGCAGAGGTGCCACACCACAGCTGAAAGCAGAGTGGTAGACACAGAGACTGTTACTGAAAAGGTGAAGCAGCTGCTGTAGAAGGCACAATGGCAGACTCTGCTCAAGAGGTACAGCCTGAGGAAGTCGCACCTGCTCAGGCCCCAGCCAGAGAGTCACCTCCCCAACAACCTGAACCAGAAGTAGAGCGTGAACCTCCTATTGTCTTCAAGGATGAACTGGATGTGAGTACTGGTGTTGATGATGATGGTGGTTCTGATAATGATGACTTTTGGTCCTACCTTCTCCCCGGTTATAGATCAGGCGACCTTTCCCCATGTTTGTCGTTGTCTGCCTCATCCTCATGTTCAGACTTATTATTAGCATCATCACCCTCATCCTCATCCTCAACTTCATCTCCTTTTTATTTCTATTCCTCATCCTCTTCCTCTTCATCTTGTTCCTCCCTTTCCAGTCAATCCTCCTCCTCAACTTGCTCTTCTTCATCTTCTTACCATTCATCATCACAGTCTTCCTCACATTCATCAGTGAAGAACTCCTCTTGTTCATCAAAGTCAGAAGATTCTGATATCAATAACAATTTGTCTGGTACCTCAACTAGATCCACTCGTGTACCTACACCAGAACTTCCCCAAGACATATTCATTGAAGAAGCATCAAATAATTCTAATACTTCCCCGTCCACACGTACATACCACACACCTATGATTTCCCCATCTCTTTCTCGCTCCTCAACAACATGTTCTGACTTGTCAATGTGCTCTTCGACATCAGGGCTCTCATTTGGCTCTTCCTACTATATTCTGTATGTTGTGGATCCAGTTGGCCGGGTCCCAACACCCCAGGAATTGCCATCATCCCCAGAAAACTCACCTTCGCCCCCATTACTAAGCCGGAGTAACTCAGTTACCTCCATTGCTACAGTAGACACCATGCGAACAGTAACTCCTGATCAACAGTACTTTGAAGTTAATAATGCTGCATTCAGACGTATGCATGGCATTTCACGAGCATCTTCATATGAGTCCTGTTTAAGTTGGAGATCAAGATCACATTCACTCTCCTTTGATTCTTGTTCAACACTGAATTGTAAATCACAGTCTCAAGGCCCTCCACCTCCTCAATTTCTTTTGTCTCCAATCCCCCATTCACCACAGCCAACTCCATCCCCTGTTACACGCTCAAGCCATCATCACCTGTAGCCCAAAACCAGCTCCACCTTCTAGAGCTTACTCCTTAGAATCTATATCTTCCTTCCTGCGGCGATTGCCCCGTGCCCCATCATCAATTAGATCCATTTCCACTTTTGAATTTGCCCCATCAACCTGTTCCACAACCCCCCCACCACGTGGGGAAGAATTCCTTGACCGACCCCCTCCACGGATTCGCCCATACCTCTTGGCGTCCCCCAACGGGAGTCTGCGTGGCTCACACGACTCGTTGGTGGTATATCGACCTGTGCCACGGTACAGTCCACACTGACCTTGGCTCCCCTGAGCCCCAGAGTGCCTTGCTCTGCTACCTGGGCCCTGCACGCCCGTACGAGCCACCAGTGGTCTACACCAGCGTTGTTGAGCAGGTGGGTATTTGCAGCCAGTTGTGGCTGCTCTCCCGCCCTGCTGTGCCCCCGGCGGTGAACCCCCAAAACCACCACCTACCTATCATCAGTCTACGTCCACCACATCCGCCGTAGCTCCTCTGACCTGCATGACAACGTTGGTGCTGTTGCTGCTCAAGTCGTGGCTTCCATATCCTGTTTATGTGTAGAGTGGTCTGATTTGTAGATGGTGTGTTAGAGAGCAGTTTATTTTTTGTGGTGTGCAAAAGTGCAAAAAGAAAAGATATGAATGTTACTTAAATTTGTGAGTGTTAATTTATTTGATCTTTTTGGTTTGTAGAATGTTGAGAGAATAAAAAGAAAATGTATATTTTACTTTGCAGGCACCAGCTGAATTTGAGGGATTAGCATCCAGTGTTGGAAATCTTCTCAGTCCTGAAGAAAAAGAACATCTGAATGAACTTCGTGCTTATGTAGTAGAAGATGAAGGATCCTGGGCGCTTGGTGAAAACTTCAGTATTCTGTTTAACCGAATACTTCATGATCCAAGTGTGCCAGATGATGCACGTCTTCACCTTGTTCGACTTATGGCTGCTGCTGCCCTTAAAGATGATGTTATTTTGCTGCTACACCAGGACCGCAAAGACCACACAATCATGAATTATGCTAACAAGGTTGAAAGTCTGCCACCCATTCACCAAGAATCTTTAGCTCTCTTTGTAAGTATTTTACATACACTTCTTGAACTCATAATGCTATTAAATGAGTCTGTTATAATAGTTATATCTATATATCTCTGTATTGTATGAAGAGAATTCAAGTTTAAACAAAGACTGTTGATAGCTAGTAGATTCATATTGATCAGTAACATAATGCTGTTTCTTTATACACATATTTGTTTTGTAGTTTACCCATAGGTGGACATGTTTTTTTTTGCCAATACTGTGTTTTTATACATGTTTAGTTCTGCAACATGTTTGAGCACCTGAGTCCGTCGGAGTGGTTGCTAATATCAGTGAGTGGCAGGATGGAGCTCAGCAGACCAGCAACATCCGAGTTACTACAAAAGTTGCTGTTAATGCTCTTCTACATCAGAATCAAAAGGTGTGTATTTTAAAGGTTTTGGAAATGTAGCATATTAGAGTTTGCAGTGACAGAAAAGTCTTCTGATGTTATTCTGATTATTATGGATTCTGATCTGCAGTTCATGGAAATTAACTACTCTATTGTCACTTTTAGACTAAAAGGCAGTCAGAAGTGTTTGGTATCTCACAGTGTTATATAAACCAATTAAATGATAACAATGATTATTACAGGTTCAAGAATATGGTACAGCCCTCATGTACAACCTAGGTACGAAAGAGGTCAAAACTGTAGTCTTTGATGATGTTGCTCCTGAGCTGGCAATGGCAATTCTTCAGTACCTAAATAGCCATCCCCCTGAGGAGCTTTTATGGAGAACAATGACAGCTCTTTGCAGGTTGGTATTCTATGTAAACAGTATCTCTTGGATGGTTTTACATTTGCCACACATAGCACTGTATAAATAAGAAATATAGGTGTATTTAAGACTTGTCATGAGTACTTTGTTTTCTCTCTCATTTGAATGTGACTATATTTGATGTGAAAATTTGGATTTTGATGTTGGTTTGGAGATTTTAATGGTTGAGTAATAAAGTATTTCACTAATTTTTCAGATTCTGTTACTCCTCCACTGAAGTGCCAGCTCTGATCAAAATGATTGGTCCCCCTCCTTCAGCCTTCAAAGGTGTCAGTGAACGGATTGATAACATTATTGAAGAAGTTGATGCCAAACTTAGCCGTGTCAGAGATTTCTAAAACTGTTTCATTAATATTACTATATTTTGTATTTTGAAATATAATGCTGTTGTTGTATACAGTGCATGAACTTGTAAATAATTACGTAGATGCTTTGTTATTTTTGTGATGAATTATCTCTCCATCTGTTTAAGTCAAGTCCTTTTACATAATGAATGAGCTCTTTCGTATGTGTAAAAAGTGTTTCATATATTGAACATAAACAAAAATGTGTAACAAGCATATTAACACAATATTCCCAGCTCTGGGACAAGCTTTGATACTTACTAAATAATTAATTTTTTTTCAAGAATTGTGTATGTTATATATCATTCAGTTATCATGTATTATAACTCCAAAGTGAATTCATAGATTCTTCCAAATATGTTTTTTCTCCCACCACAATTTGCCATTTTTCATGACATACACCTGAAGTCTTTGATGTGAAATGACCCATTTTATAGCAATATACTGTGTCTGGAGTTTCTTTTTAAAATGTAAGCTCTTTTATACTTTTCTTCTCTCAGAGGAAACTTTTTTGTGTGGATGTGTGTGTGTGTGTGTAACAGAATAAACTCAAGTGTGCAAGGTATACCATATTTTCTGCAGTGTGCATTGCCTAAGGAAGTATGTTATGGATTGGGCTTATTCAGTTTGTATACTTTCCTTAACATATGTATCTATCTGTTGTTTTCATTTAGCATTTTCTACGGCAGAAAAATTGGTGAATGTATTTGTTTGCTTAGTGAATGAGTGAATGATGTATTGTTTATATATTTGGGTTTGTATTCTGTTATAGCTAGGCAGTAACATTTTGTATACTTTCTGTATGAATAGATAATACACAGATTAAGTTGTATTATTGTATTTTAATTTTATCCTGATGAATATAAAGATGGTCCTTCCTACCAGGTTGTCTCTGTGCGAGACTACCCTGGATGGAGGAGGCCAATGGGACGACCTAGGAAGTTTTGGCTTGGGCAGATCAATCAAACCAGTTATGAAGAGCTTGAGATGGGCCTAGCACCTGCCTAGTAACTCATCAGAGGGACCCTCACAGGCAGAAACAAAGGGATGAATGCAGCTATGCATCCCTGCCAGCATTAGCTCCCCAATGATGATGAATATGAGGATTGAGCCTTGAATTTTTGTATGCTTTGGAAGGATACAAAGCTTCTCCTATATATACTTTAATGATACCAAATACCTGATGGAGCAGCAACCTGAAAACTATCTCAAAAGAAATTATTGTTTTCTAAAATAAACAAATATTTTGTCAAAGGTTTCAAGATTTTCACTCTTCATTGCAATAGCACATATGCTGTGTTGTAGACTGCTAAACATTTTATTCCATTTGAATGGTAAATGTACTTTATATCTAACAGATATACCAAGACATTCTGTATATGCTAATGATTTGTAAAATATCGGCAACCTATTTTTATCCATGATATACTTTCCAAGGACTGAGAATACCTGAACTATGCAAATGAATTCATTATATGTTTACAAACTTTTGTTAATTAAACTTTGATGAAGAAAAATGGAATTTTTTTTTTTTTTTTATATACGAAGTGCAAAATTTACTGCAATTATGCAATTACTTGTTAAGAGATCTAGTTAGTAATGTGGTACAATATATGTTACCTCATCAAGTGCCCTTATTGAGATAATACTACAATGCATTACAGTAAAAGTAAGATGCAAACTTTATTTAAGTTTCCATCCAAGAAATGAGAGATCATGTACATCACTACTATTCTTTCATCAAAGAATACAAAAATGATATATTATGCATAAATGTATATTTTTAAATGTATATTTGATGATAGTTAAAAAAGTAGTGGCCACAGAATTTTGTGATGGGACAATTTTTCTTAGATATACTAAAGGTAACATGAATTAAAGTTTAAATGATTTTTGTTTGCGTAATTAATTTATTGTGAGATGTACAGTATACCTGAAGTAAAATGCTTTCAGTGTCTACCCCTCAGATAGACTGAAGGGACGCACACCCAACACAGCTGTTCTCTTTCCCGAAGACTTGGAACTGTAACACGTGGCACTTTTGGATACGAGAGAGAGAGAGAGAGAGAGAGAGAGAGAGAGAGAGAGAGAGAGAGAGAGAGAGAGAGAGAGAGAGAGAGAGAGAGAGAGAGAGAGAGAGAGAGAGAGAGAGAGAGAGAGAAGAGAGAGAGAGAGAGAGAGAAGAGAGAAGAGAGAGGGAAGAGAGAGAGAGAGAGAGATGGAAGAGAGAGAGAGAGGAGATGGAAGAGAGAGAGAGGGAGATGGAAGAGAGAGAGAGAGGGAGATGGAAGAGAGAGAGAGAGGGAGATGGAAGAGAGAGAGAGAGGAGAGAATGAAGAGAAGAGAGAGAGGAGATGGAAGAGAGAGAGAGAGGGAGATGGAAGAGAGAGAGAGAGGGAGATGGAAGAGAGAGAGAGAGAGACAAGGAGGAGAAGAAGAGAGAGAGAGAGAGAGAAAGAGAGAGAGAGAGAGAGAGAGAGAGAGAGAGAGAGGAGAGAGAGAGAGAGAGAGAGAGAGAGAGAGAGAGAGAGACAGAGAGAGGAGAGAGAATTTTAAAAATCATCAAATTTCTTAACGTTAAGTAACGGTTAATTCAACAAGACATTCATTGTGAACTACTCACACTCTCTCGGAATTTTAATGGAATCAATTGTAAAACTCGGAGAGAAACCAGAGAAACGATTGGCTTGCATCTTCGAGAAAAGTCTGGCAGTTCACAAAGTCTCTTTGCGTTTTGTTCCATCGGTATTTACACTATTTCGTCTCACATGTTTCTTCTCCATTTTTCGACTAGTCACAGGTCTCTATACATCCCAATGCTTTGGCTTATTTGCGAAAATGTATAACCCACACCAGAATGGTCAGCTGGTACAGGGGGTGTGAATGAAACATTGATTATTACATCGTGGTTCTTGCTGAAAATCGTCTTTTTATTGGTAAATTTACCTAATTCAGGATTTCTTTTACAATAAGATTTTGCAGTTTTGCATTATAATCTGGTTTGAAAATTATACTTATCTGATCAAGCCCTTTTCACGTGCAATGAATGAAGGATAAATATACTAGTAAATAAAGCGACTGAGGAAGACAGATATGGCGAAGAAAAAATTATCTCTCTCTCTCTTTTCCTCTAATTCTCTCTCTCTCTCTCTCTCTCTCTCTCTCTCGCTCTCCCTCCCTGCTCTCCTTTCTCGCTCTCCCTCCCTCCTCCCCTCTCTTCCTTCCTCTTTCGCTCTCCCTCCCTCCTCCTCTCTCTCCCTTCTTCTCTCGATCTCCCTCCCTCTCTTCCTTCCTCTCTCGCTCTCCCTCCCTCCTCCCCTCTCTCCCTTCCTCTCTCGCTCTCCCTCCCTCACTTTCTCTCTCGCTCTCCCTCCCTCTCTCCCTCCTCCCACTCTCTCTCCAAAACGTCATTTCTTCCCAACTCAGAGAAAAAGGCCTTGGGTGGAAAACGCAGACCCGACAAGAAAACTGGCTAACTACCTTCAATTAAATGTAATTACAGGTATCAGTGGAGAATTTATCAGCCTGGCGCCACTACACTTCTCGGTTTCTGTTTTATTATTATTTTTATTGTTGTTGTAAGTGGTAGCGGTAGTAGATTGGCGATATTGTTATNACGAGAGAGAGGGGGATGAGAGAGAGAGAGAAGGAAAGAAAGATGAGGAGAGAGAGAAGAGAGAGAGAAAGAGACAGACCAGACAGACACACACAACCACACACACACACACACACACACAGCAGAGGCTACACAAGAGAAGAGAGACGAGAGAGAGAGAGAAGAGAGAGAGAGAGAGTAGAGAAGATAGAGAGAGAGAGAAGAGAGAGAGAGAGGAGAGAGAGACAGTACACACACCACACACACACACACAGGGAGAGACGAGAGAGAGAGAGAGAGAGAGAGAGAATGAGAGAGAAGAAGAGAGAGACAGAGACAGAGAGGGATCAGACAGACACAGAGAGAGAGAGAGAGAGAGAGAGAGAGAGAGGGGG
>NW_020869903.1:246281-248781 GCF_003789085.1 Penaeus vannamei | reverse complement strand
TCTCTCTTCTATCCTATCCTCTCCTCTCCTTCTCCTCCTCCTCTCTTCTCTTCTCATCTCATCTCACCTTCTCTCTCTTTTTCTCTCCTTCCCTCTCCTATCCTCTCTCTTCCTCCCCCTCCTCCTTCTCCTCTCCCTTCTCTTCTCCCTGTCCTTCCTCCTCCTCCTCCTCTTCCTTCTCCTCATCTCATTATCCTCTCCTCCTCTCTTCTCCTCTCCTTTCCTTTCCTTCCTCCTTCCTCCTCCATCATCATCATCCTCATCTCTCTCCTCCTTCCCTCCTCCTTCACCCTCTCCTTCCTCCTCCTCCTTCTTCTCATGTCTCTCCTCCTCTCCTCTCCTCTCCTCCTTTTTCATCTCTCCTTACTCTTCCCTCATCATCATCATCATCTTCTCCTCCTCTCCTTCTCCTCTCCTCCTTTTCCTCTTCATCCTCTCCTTCCTCCTCCTTCCTCCTCATCATCATCTCTCTCCTCCTCTCCTCTCCTCCACATTCTCCGCTCTTCTCTTCCTCCTCCTCCTTTCCCATCTCTTAACATTATCGTTGGAATGTACAATGTTATGCGATATCTGTGTAATTGACTTCGCCGTGGATTTTGCCTCCGGATTCGGCATCGTGTGCGTTTCTGTGTGTGTGTGTGTGTGTGTGTGTGTGTGTGTGTGTGTGTGTGTGTGTGTGTGTGTGTGTGTGTGTGTGTGTGTGTGTGTGTGTGTGTGTGTGTGTGTGTGTGTGTGTGTGTGTGTGTGTGTTCATATGTGTTGTGGTGTATGTTGAGTGTGTGTGGTCTGTGCACGTGTGTGTGAATATACACATTTGCCTATGTATATACGTCTGTGCAGCCACGCACACGCTCCTACAGATACGCTTATAAATCCATTTACACAAAAGTATAAGCAGACATAAACTCGAGTTAGCTTAACACCAACCCCGCCCTCCATTCGTTTAGAACCCCACGGAACTACCTGCAAAAGTTAATTGGGAATGTTAAATTAAGCTCAAAACAGCAACTTTTACGGTTAGGGCCGTGTCTTGCAAGCCGAGAGGATGCAGAGACTTGATGCAGATAAGGTCGGTATTCACATTCGCTTTGTTCAGAAGAATCGACCATCGTGGTCAGTTGTTATGGCCGGTTGTTGACCCGCGGCGAGAGTCCTTGTCTGGTAATGCACAGTTATGTTTCCCGCGCTTCTGTAACGGTCATTTTGTTCAATTTTTCAAACTCTCAACAAGCTAGCAGATAAAAAGGAAGAGAGAAAAGAGTAAACGTGAGATAGTCTAGCTATATCACAGAGAAAGGGTGATATATTGTACTAATGATAAGGGAATGCATAAGGGTTAAAGAACGAGTGAGAGAGAGAGAAATAGAGAGAACGACTGATAGAGACAGAGGGAAGGACAGCCAAACAGATAAAGTGATAAGAAAAGATATAACTAGATGTTGCTGTGACATTACAAATGGATTAATTATTTTCTGAAACGCCTCTTTGTCCGTATGTAAAATCCTCTAAACATGAATATGAATAGATAAATAAAATCAAGATGAAACCTACGATAATCATGGTTTAACATCAAAGCTTTTCCTTAAAAGATAAATAAATAAACAAAAACTCCTCATACGTGATTTCTCCTATTTTCGTCATATTTGAATGCTAACTGTCATAGAAAATGCTTTTGTAAATATTCACCTAATTGCTTTTGTTTCATAAGCATTCGTTATAACTTAATCGGATGGAAAAAATAATAATCATATGCAAATTCTTTTTTTTTATGTTCATTTGTTTGGACGATTTTCAGTCCAGATGAAATGCCCTTCATTTTTTTTTTTTTTTTTTTTTAAGTATTGCCAGATTCATTATTTTTTGTTGTTCATTATCATTACCGTTGAATTATTATCATTGATGCTATCACTGTAGTTATCATTATAAACTTTATCATCACTGTCATTATAATCATTATCATCCTCTATTTCCTTCGTTTACCCCCGCCCCCTACTCCTCTCTCTTTCTCTCTCTCTCCCTCACTATCTTTTTATCTTTTACCTTAACTCTCATCCTTACTTTCTCCCACTCGCATCTACCTTCCTCCCCTTCTCCCTCTTCCTCTACCTTCCTCTCAGCCTCCCCCTTTACTCTCTCCATCCCTTCTTCATTTCATTCTTCTCCCTCTCTTTCCTCCCTTCCTTCTCTCTCTCTCTCTCTCATCTCTCTCACTCTCTCTCACTCTCTCTTTCTCTCTCTCTCTCTCTTCTCTCTCTCTCTTCTCTCTCTCTCTCTCTTCTTCTCTCTCTCTCTCTCTTCTCTCTCTCTCTCTCTCTCTCTCTCTCTCTCTCTCTCTCTCTCTCTCTCTTCTCTCCTCTCTCTCTCTCTCCTCTCTCTCTCTCTCTCTCTCTCTCTCTCTCTCTCATCTCTCTCTCTTCTCTCTCTCTCTCTCTCTCTCTCTCTCTCTCTCCTCTCTCTCTCTCTCTCTCTCTCTCTCTCTCTCTCTCTCTCTCTCTCTCTC
>NW_020869903.1:238781-241281 GCF_003789085.1 Penaeus vannamei | reverse complement strand
CTCTCCTCCTCTCTCTCTCTCTCTCTCTCTCTCTCTCAGTCAACTAGCCAAATCGCAAGACAACTAACCAGCTGAACAACCAAACCGGCTGGCCAACTAACCCGCAAACCATCCAACCAGCCAACCACCCAACACTCGTTCCCTTGCAGACTCTCTCTCCCTTGGCGGCTCCTTGTGTTGGAGTCCTGGCTTGGGTCCAGCGAGGCTTATCTGCCTTTATGATGATGGACTTCCTGCGAGATTTAGATACAGCGAGAATACGTTTTATAGGGAGAGAGATGTACGTTGAAGCTCACAGACAGGTGTGCTGTTGGGTTCCTAGGCCAGGGTGGTAATTGTGAGAACGTTTGCAAGCATCTGTACGTAAATACAAACAGATTTATATAGAGGTATGTAGACATAAATTTGTGTATGTCTGTATGGATGTGTTGGAAGGAAAATATTAATGTTAACCCAATTTCTGGATAAGTAGGTCTATATGAAAATTTAAAAATAACATTTCTTGAAGATAACAGACCTCTTCTTCCAAGGGGTTTGCAGTAGTAAAAAATCCATTAGTCATCCTAAACTCGAAAGAACTACTGGTTCATCATTAAGATTTTATCATGGTCCGTCAGTAATGCTTCCCATTACTGACAAATCAGGCGAGACTGTGAGAACGGTAACTGTTGACTGCAGTGATGGTTTATCATAATGATGATGATGGTGATACTAATATCGATGATGATAGATAACTGCGCAAATGAACAATAACATTAATCATGATTATCAATGAGCAGATATGATAGACAGATAAAAATTTAGTCTTTTACACACACACAAAACAAACACACAAACACAACACAACACAAACACACACACACACACACACACACACACACACACACACACACACACACACACACACACACACACACACACACACACACACACACACATATATATATATATATATATATATATATATATATATATATATATATATATATATATATGTATGTATGTATGTATATATATATACAGAAACTAGTTATATCATATGACAAGGAAAAAAATCGGATACTAGCAAATAGTAATCTAAAATAGAGAAGGGAGGCATATATTAAAAATCTAAACCTGCCTAGCATCAACAACCTCCTCAGCCAATCAGCGCTCGTCGTCCACAAGGCTCAGTGCACATGAACGAACGGCTGCTCATTGGGGTCACACTTGAACGAGGCCAGGTATTTTTTACTCGGGACGAAGACGGCGGCGCGCGGAAAGCAGCTATAATCCTTTTTACTTTGGATGAGGATAGTGAGAGAGTGGCTCGTTGGTTTTTACTCTTCGTGAGGACATCTGAAGAGAGTAACCATAATGATTGCTACTCTGGATAAAGATGGCGTGCCGATAGAGCCATATTGGATGTTTACCTTTCGACATTGGTGGTGGGAAGGAGCAACCATTACGATTTTTACTTTGGATCAAGATGGTGGGACGGAAGAAACATAAGCAGTTTTACACTGAGTGAATAAAGACGGTAAAGCGGAAGGTAATGGGGTTTCCTCTGCCCGAAGTTGAATTTAAATGAGGCATAATGATTTTTTCTCTGGATAAAAATGGCGGAAAGGAAGAGCCATATGCATTTTTACTCTAGATAAGGAAAGACGGGAAAATGGAGCCGTAATGGTGTTAACGCTGGAAGGAAATGAATGTGTAGAGCAGGGGTGTCAAACATTACCACAGGGGGGCCACATTTCGCCTTAGCATACAGTCTGCACCATAGGAAGGAAAAAGGCCGTGGCGGAGACTGGGGAAGGCCTATGTCCAGCAACTGATTCTAAAAGGATAAAACATAACATAAGATACAGCATGCAGGCCAGATAATCATGAATCGATGCGACCACACGGGCATATGGTTGACGTAAAAACATATGAGATTATTTCATTCATTGCAAAACACAATAATAGAAAAAAATCTGAGTGTAAGTGATGATTTTAAAAGACGAAGGACTGGCTTTATTAGGTATGTAAAACGGCAGACAGTAATGCTGCGTTCGGAACTTCTGGTCTTGCTCGTTCAGACAACTTGTCCAGGACCAGCAGGACAAGTGGGCCGCGTTCGGAACCTCCAAGACCCTTTCTGCCCAGAATGCAACCGGCTCGAATGTAAACAGTCACTTTTTTATCATACCGGTCTTTATTTTACACGCTGCATAGGTTTTGTAACTCCTTTGATGCATATTTAACTTACCTGCGACTGACAAACACAAAAATATCCTTGGATAACACCAACAAAGGGCCAGAAAATTACCCACCAATAACTTGTGGTTACCTGCAGTTGTCAGTGTTTACATACAAAATCTATTGTGACGTCATCTCGTTCTCGCCCAGGTTCGCAGGAGCCCGAGATGGACGAGATGGAAAACTTGTCCAGGACGAGATAGTGGAGGTTCCGAACGGTCAAAACATCTCGTCCAACTGGTCTGGATGAGCAGGACGAGCAGTTCCGAACGCAGCA
>NW_020869903.1:196328-198828 GCF_003789085.1 Penaeus vannamei | reverse complement strand
AAAGAGAGAGTAAGGGAGAGAGCGAGGGAGGAAGGGATGGAAAGAGGAAGAGAGTGAGAAAGAGAGAGTAAGGGAGAGAGCGGGGAAGAAGGGATAGGAAGAGGAAGAGAGGAGAAAGAGAGAGTAAGGGAGAGAGCGGGGGGAGGAAGGGATGGAGAGAGGAAGAGAGTGAGAGAGAGAGTAAGGGAGAGAGCGGGGAGGGAAGAAGATATGAAAGAGGAGAGAGAGAGAGAGAGAAAGAATAAGGGAGAGAGGGGAGGGAGGGAATGATGGAAAGAGGAAGAGAGTGGGAAAGAGAGAGTAAGGGAGAGAGCGGGGAGGGAGGAGATGAAAAGAGGAGAGAGAGAGAGGAAAAAGAATAAGGGAGAGAGCGGGGGAGGAAAGGATGGGAAGAGGAAGAGAGTGAGAAAGAGTGAATAAGGGAGAGAGCGGGGGAGGAAGGGATGGGAAGAGGAAGAGAGTGAGGAGAGAGCGGGAAGGGAGGGGGAGATGGAAGAAAGAGGAAGAAGAGAGAATGAGAGAGAGAGAGACAGAAGAAGAGAGAAAGAGGAGAGAGAGAGAGAGAGAGAGAGAGAGAGAGAGAGAGAGAGAGAGAGAGAGAGAGAGAGAGAGAGAGAGAGAGAGAGAGAGAGAGAGAGAGAGGTGAAGACTCAATATACTTTTTCATACAGCGTAATTTCATTTGTCATATATGTACATTCAATTTAGATGTACACACCATAATATAATTTCCACCAACTGTATCAAACATACATACGCACCCACACACAGAAGCAAACATGAGAGGCCACACAGAAACACACACACACACCCACACAGACACGCTTTCACAAACTAAATATTAACCCAACTACGACTTAGAAAGAATCGAAATTGATTTTAGAGTAACACTCCCCTCCCCCCTCCCCCTCCCCACCTCGAACGCAAGCCGGTCGACCTTTACAATAAACAAGATCAATTATCGTATAAACTCTATAAACTGGAAAAAAAACATTTTCATAAGCACTTTTATCAATTATCAATTATCGTATAAACAAAAAAAAGAAGAAGAAATTATCAATTAATCAATTATCAAAAATTATCAAAAATCAATTATCGTATAAACTAAAAGAAAAAAGAAAAAAAAAAGTCTTTCATAAGCACTTTTATCAATTATCAATTATCGTATAAACTAAAAAATAGAATTTATCAATTAATCAATTATCAAAAATTATCAAAAATCAATTATCGTATAAACTAAAAAAAAAAAAAAGACTTTCATAAGCAATCAATTATCAAAAAAAAATAAATCAATTATCAAAAATTATCAAAAATCAATTATCGTATAAACTAAAAAAAAAAAAAAAAAAAAAATCATTTTCATAAGCACTTTTATCAGTTATCAATTATCGTATAAACTAAAAAAATAAATCAATTAATCAATGATCAAAAATCAATTATCGTATAAACTAAAAAACAAAAAAAATAATAAAATAATTTTCATAAGCACTTTTCTCTGAACTCTACAGAGCTCGAAGACCCGCACACCCAACGCCAGCGACGGTGGGCGAGGTCTGAACTCTAGAAGCTACAGACATCGATCCACAGGAATTGTCAAGGTCGTCTCTGTCATTGCGAGCGTTAGCGGAAGTGCATCACTCAAGCGCGCGTGCGAGCCTTTGGGTATGTGTACGACTGTGTGCGTATCTGTGCGTGTATGCCTGGTGTTTTTTGTGTGTGTGTGTGTGTTTCCGTGTATGTGTTTGCTTGTTTGAATGTGTGTGTGTGTTCGCTTCGTCATATATAGCCTTTTAGTGAGGGATTTTCCTTAGTCGCATTTGAAAAGATCACCTCATTGAGAAAGCCACAGACTCGGCCGGCCTCGCCCGCCCCTCCCCCCCCCCCCCCCCCCTCCCCGCCACATCGAACGGCCGCCACGCGCTCGTCCAGCGCCCGTTGCATGAACGCCTGACTCCGTGTCCTGAGAACGGACGATGACGTTTACTGAAGTCAATCCATGATGTTTTCAATGTCTTGAAGAAATTTCGAAAAAAGAAGCATAAAGAGGGTTTCCGTTATAATAGTAATGATAATAAATAATAATAATAATAATAATAATAATAATAAATAATGATAATAATAATAATGTATGAATAAATGAATAAAACAATAGGAAAAATAAGGCCTAAAAATCACGATGCTTCGAAATACGTTCATCAGAGCAGAAAAAAAGAAAAGCTAACATCCCAATAAATGAAGCAGAATGGCAAAGGATAAACACACAAACGCACATCCCTGTCAGTAACTTGCAATCAGCATGCAACATAGAGCAAACAAATAAAGTAACTAGACCGAAATGCAAACTATGAAAGAGCAAACAGCACGAACACGCACACATCGCACAAAGGCCTGATGCACGCTTTCTGACTTCATTATCAAAGCAATAAACAATTGTTACACCAATATAATATTATATCAACCAAAGTTTTTAGTTTTATGCGCGTGTGTGAACAATCATCTG
>NW_020869903.1:138828-146328 GCF_003789085.1 Penaeus vannamei | reverse complement strand
AGGTTCTTCCCTCTGCTGCGGATGTGAAGTTCAGGGAAGTTCAGGGAAGTTCAGTGAAGGTTAAGGAAGCTCAAGGACTGTGATCAACGATTCGTATGTTTTATTATAATAAGAAGTAAGAAAATGTGTAGGCACAGTAACACCCAACCACACATATATATCTTTTTAGCAGTTTGTCTATCTATCAATCAAACTAGTCTAATTATCTACATGTTTGTCTGTATATAAGTGTGTGTATAGACCTACATCTCACAATATTAATAAATCCTTTAAAAATACATTATGAAATAATATTATGGTATCAAATTACAGCCAAAATTTAATGGCATCTAAGTTGGGATAGACACACTGTCAAAAAAAAAAAAAATCATAAGTTGGGATAAAAATCAGGTCATAACTATCTGACTTATCCCTCTAACCAACTAGCCAACGACCGAACTGCCAAACCAACGCGACCAAAACATAACCACAGGCAAGGAGCCCTCGCGTCTCGTACAGCCAACGCAACGCCACAGTCTCATCGCAGTCAAGGTCTATATTAAGTACTTATATTACCTTGATCGCAGACGCCCGCACCATAACTCGACAGCCCGAGTCACGTCAGGGAGTCGCTGTGCCATCTGTCTGAGAAGTTTCCGGGTTACGAGAATCATTCGATACCCGGTCGAAACCTGGGATAATTGGCATCCTCCCATGGCCCAAAAAAAAAAAAAAAAAAAAAAAAAAAAAAAACCCTCTAATAATAGTTTTTCAACCTGCCTTTAAAGCGAGAGAGAAAAGAAAAAGAAAAAGAAAATAATAAGCATTCGGCGAAGAGGAGGAACCAGCCTGATTAAAATGCATTTTTCTTCTGTTTGCATAAAGAGTTTATTGTTGCAAGGTCCGGAGAGCGTGCTTCGACTTTCTTTCTCGGCGTAATTCGACAAAGCAAATAAAAACGAATTGCCTCTAATTGGGGCCAAATGAATCGCGTCTAATCATGGAAGGAGAACAATGAAAAAAAGTAAACATGATAAAGAAAACATAGTACATAAAAAAACGAAATAACGATAAGGCTGATAAAAAACAACAACAATAAAACAAATAACAATAATAACAAAAAATAAGGATAATGAGAGTAATAGTAATAGTAATAGTAGTAATATTAGTAATGTTAGTAATAGTAATATTAATGATGATTATGATAAAGATAATAGTATTCATGAAGATGATAATAATAATGATAATAATGATACAAACGATAATGATAAGGTTAATAATGATACAAACGATAATAATAATGATAATAATGATACAAACGATAATGATAATGATAATAATGATACAAACGATAATAATAATGATAATAATGATACAAACGATAATAATAATGATAATAATGGTACAAACGATAATAATGATAATAATAATAACAATAATGATAAAACATTATGATTATAATAATAACTATAAAAACAATAATGATAAAAAACATAATAACACTGATAACAATAATAATGATAGAGATAGTAATGGCTGAAAGACAGTACACGAATAACTAGATAACTAGCTAAAAACGAAACCTTATTGACAGCCCCTGAATCAAAGCGAGCGAAATTAAAAGCTAAATGACTGCCGTGACGTTTTATTGAACAAAAAATTCGCGGCGAACATCGATCTTGGACTATCGCAGCAGGGAAGGCGGCGGGAGTCACGTGACAAATCGACTCGCTTTTAGACGCTTTCCACTTTTCCACTTCGTCTCCTCTTCGCTTTCATTTCTACCCTCCTTCCCCCTTCTTCACTACTACAACCATCTCCTAACCTAATTATTGTTATTATCACTACTACTACTACTACTTATGAGGATGATAATAATAAATGATAAGACAATAATAATCATCATCATCATAATAATAATGATAATGTTAATGATGATAATAATGATAATGATAATGATGATAATAATGATAATGATAATGATGATAGTTATGATAATAACAATAATCTCCAATCATCTCCTCCATCCCTTCCTCATTGGACGAAACTATCTTTACCATCACCAGGAGCAAAAATGATAACAATGATAATAAAAAAAAAAAAAAAAAAAAAAAAACATGCATGGAGGGGATTCCCCAAAAGCCTTACGAAACCTGACTAAAGTCTCACAACGCTTAATTCCCTCATGAGCCAGAATCATTAGCCACCGCCGCATGCCAGACTGGTCGCTCGCACTTTAAACTGATTGAAGTGCGATGTTCGGATTATGAGAGGAGTATCCATGAGGCAGATTCATGAGCAAGGTCTCGCTCTCCCGAACCGATTCCGCAGTGCCACAAGGGAGGATTCTGCTGCGGAGACGAGGGAGTGCCAAGAGTGCCTGCGGTAATGATTGTGATGGTAAGAATAACAAGATGATGGCAATAATGATGATACTTGGGTTTGATACTTAATATGGTCTTGATAGTGATGATATCAAGATTAAATGATAAGAGTGATAATGATGGTAATAATAGTAATTAGTATGGTAGTAGTAGTAATAATTATAAGGATAAAAGAATGATAAGGATAATGATGAAGATAGTAATGATAGCAATGATGATATTGCTGATAGTAATGATAGCAGTAATAATAAGGATAATCATATTGATAATTATAATAGCAATTATAATGCTAATGATAACAGTAATAACATTAATAAAAGTAGAAATAATGATAGTAATGATGACAGTAACAAATATAATGATAAGAACATATTACTATTAGTAGTAGCAGTAATAATAAGTGGTAATATTGATAATGATAATAAAAGTAACAACTACGATATTAATGATAATAACAATACTAATAATAATGAAAATAATGATGATGATAAAATAGATAATGATAACAGTTATAATGATGAAATAGATAATGATAATAGTAATCATGATAATAAAATAGTTAATGATAATAATTAAGGTGCTGATAAAAAAAAATGATAGTGAAATGATAACAGTAAAAGTGATAAAAATAGTAATAACAATAATGATGATAATAGTAATAACAATGATGACAATAATAATAATGATAATAATAATAATGGTAATAACAATTCTGATAAGAATATGATGATAATGACGATGAGACGATAATAATGATGATTATAAAAACTATATTGATAGTAATAAGCTTAACAGTAACACTTTCAATAATGATAATAATAGTACTAGTAATAATGATAATGATAATTATAGCAACGACAATAATAACAATGATAATGACAATGAAGCTACTACTACTACTACTGGTACTGCTTGTACTGATAATGTTGATAATAATACTGATAATAATGATAATAACATGATTACAGTAACAATGATAATAATCATAACAATGATAATAATATTGATAATAATCATAATAATTATTATAAGAATACCAATTATGATAATAAAAAAAATAGTAATTGTGATAATAATAGTAATAATAATAATGATTATGATAATAATAATAATAATAATAATGACAATAATAATAACAATAATAACAATAATAACAATAATAACAATAATAATAATAAAAATAATGATAATGAAGATGATAGTGATAATGATAATAAAAAGGATAATAATACTGATAATAATAATTGTAATAACAGAAATGATAGAATAGGAATAACAACAACAATAATAAAAATGATAACTACAACGGCAAAATAAAGACAATGATGGTTTTGACAGCGATGTCCATAGAAATAAAACAAAAGTAATATGTTTCTGATTATGATAATGCTAAATGAATATCAGTATTGATAGTGAGGACAAATATACAATAAATGGTAAAGTGATATGAAAATCCTAATAATAATGATGATAATGATAACAGTACTACTATTGGCACTACTAATACTAATAATGATAATCATGATAATAAAGATAATAACAAGGTGCCAATACTGATAGTAATAATGAATATGAAACGACACTTCTAATGCTATTTTAATCCTAAAGATTCTATTCATATCAAATAAATCCGCCGGTTCTCATTGAAGATCGCTCGCCGAATCACTCCCATTTTTATATAGTGTACATACACCTATACCTCCTTTACCCCCCTCCCTCCTTCACCCCATTCGTACTGTGGAACAAAAGGGGGAAATGTCTGAACAATAACTGCCTCCTCCCTCCTTCTTTTCTCTTTCCATCACTGTCAGAGACTACATATTACAACGCCGCTCTTCCCCTACTTCGTCTGAGAGGGGAGGGGGGAGGGAGGGGGGGAGGGGGGGGGAGAAAAAGGAAAACAGGGAAGGAGGAAGGGAGAGTGATGTGAGAGGGGGGAAGGAGAGGGAGAGAGGGTGGGGGAAGGAGAGAAAAAGAGATAGAAATAGGTAGATAGACATATAGAGAGGGGGGGAGGGAGAGAAAAAAGATAGAGAAATTAGTAGAGAGAGAGAGAGAGAGAGAGAGAGAGAGAGAGAGAGAGAGAGAGAGAGAGAGAGAGAGAGAGAGAGAGAGAGAGAGAGTAAGAGAGCGAGAAAAAGAGAGAGATGAGAGAGAGAGAGCGAGAGTGAGAGTGAGAAGAGAGAGAGAGAGAGAGAGAGAGAGAGAGAGAGAGAGAGAGAGAGAGAGAGAGAGAGAGAGAGAGAGAGAGAGAGAGAGAGAGAGAGAGAGAGAGAGAGAGAGAGACGGAGAGAGAAAAGGGAGTAAGGGAGGGGGGGAAGGAGGGAAGGAAAGAAAGAGAGGGAGGAGGAGAGGAGAAGAGAGAGAGAGGAAGAGAGAACGGCGAGTCAAGACCTTGTTTTTTATGATCTACAAGGAGGACGCACCGTGTCTGTCAACCTGAAATGTGTCACAATAAGAGGTGATGGAAGGGGAGGACATAAGGCAGGAGAGTGAGGAGAGGGAGCGAGAGGAAGAGAGAGAGGAGGCGAGGGAGGGGGATATGGAGGAGGAGGAGGAGGAGGAGGAGAAAAGAGGCGTATGAGGAGGAGGAGGAGGTGTAACAGGAGAAAGAGGAATAGAAGGAGGAGGAGGAGGAGGAGAAAGAGGCGTATGAGGAGGAGGAGGAGGTGTAACAGGAGAAAGAGGAATATGAGGAATAGGAAGAGAAGGGGAAGGATAGGGGAGGATGAGGAGGGAGGCGAAGGAAGGTGAAAAAGAGGGAAAGGGATAGGAGGAGAGGAGGAATATGAGAAAGAGGTGGGGGGATTAGAAGGGATGTGAGAAGGACAGACCAGAAAAAGGGTCAAAGAGGAGAGAAAAGGAAGAAATCATTTATGGTTGGGAAAGAGAGATGGAGAGAGAGAGAGAGAAGAGAGAGAGAGAGAGAGAGAGAGAGAGAGAGAGAGAGAGAGAGAGAGAGAGAGAGAGAGAGAGAGAGAGAGAGAGAGAGAGAGAGAATAACAGAAAGGACCGAGAGAGAGAATAACAGAAAGGACCGAGAGAGAGCTAGCGAGAGAACCAATGACGAATATCTAAAAAAGAAAAAGAAAATAGATATGAATACACAAAGATAATGAAGAGAAAAGGAGTCGGGAAAGTTTGCGCTGTACACGAAAAGGGATCATGCGCCCAGAGCAGCATATATCGATCAGATGAAAAGATAATGCTGTCTAAAGATAGTGACAAGATGACAACGAGAAAATGTCGAATATAAACCATGAGATATGAAAAGTAATTGATGATGAGTGTAATGAAAATGGTAGCTATGATGATGATGATGGTAGTGACGAAAATGATTGTAATAATGATAATGCTGTGATAAAGAAACATGATAAATAAAATAATAATGATAATGATGATAATGAAAACAACAACAACAACAATGATGATGATGATGATAATAATAATGATAATAATAATGATAGTAATAATAATAATAAGGATGATGATAACAAGAAGCACTCAGAGAACGCATACCTCGGCCAAGGCAATAAGGTCACTGATGCAATAAAAACTATTCACACTCAAAGAATTACATTAAAAACACCTTTCTCTGCTACACAAGTGACATCCGTAAACATAACATTTTTGGCAAAGATAAGGCAATAGGCTTATCTGATCATTCAAAAAATTACTGGATAACCAATAAAATTTAATGGAATCTAAGTTAGGCTAAGACACACGTCTGGTAAAATCTGTTATTAACTTTTTGAGTCGTCCTGCTAACAAAGTAACAAATAATATCCGGATTGTCACCAGAATTTAACGGCATCTAAGTTAGGTTAATAAAAAAAAAATCATAACTTTCTGGGTTCTCCTTCTAATCAACGAACAAACAAACTAACCAGCGCGACCAAAAACATAACCTCCTTGACTGAGGTAAGAATGGTATAGTATATATAGTATATAGTAGCAGATGTTGTGATACTGACGATATCTATAATGAAAATGATATCAAGTAATAATAGTAATAACACTGATAAGTGATGATAATAACACTGATAAGTGACAATGATAATATTATTATCATTATCATTCATTCTTCTTCTTCTTCTTCTTCTTATTATATTATTATTATTATTATTATTATATATTATCATTATTACCATTATCATTATATTTATTATTATTACTATTTTTATCATTATTATTATTATTGCTGTCATGGTCATTGTTATTGTTATCAGTATTACTATTATCATTATCACTATTGTTATGAAAATTGTTATTGTTATCATTATTAGTGTTATTATTATTGTTACCATAATCATTACCAATACTAGTATCATTATTATTATTAATATTAATATTATCATTTTTATTATCATCATCAGCATCATCATCAGCATTATTATTATTATCATTATTATTATTATTGTTGTTGTTATTGTTATCGTTATCATTATCATTAACAACAATAATGATAACAGTCATAATGATAATGAAAATGACAGTAGTGAAAATAAAAATGACAAAAATAATCATAAAGACAAAAACCTCTTTTGCTCAGCGACACTGTATGCTAAAGCTGTAGAAAATAAAAACAAAATCCCCACGTGTCTCTATATCCAAAATATAAAAGAGAATTTGAACTATAAGACCATCAAAGCAAGGGATTTGTACGGTTCTAGTTAAGGCTTTATGAAAAGCGAGTGCGATATCTCAGCGATGGATCTCTGCCAAATATTGATTACTACCGAGTCAGTATATTCAGTATAAGTATTATTAGCGATAGTTATGATAGAATTACAATTTGTATTTTCATTGGCATTCTCTTTTTATCGTTTGTATTTTTATCCTAATCGTATTTATTCGTGTTCCTATTATTATCTTCGTTTTCTTCATATTTTCATTATCATCATAGCATTCATTACCATCAGCATTACATACGTTGTGATTATCATATTATCTGTTGCACGTTTGACACTTTCATTGCCAGGATTGCTCTTTTATCATTATTATCGGAATGTTTTCATTATCATCACCGTCGCTGCCATTGCCATTATTATTAGTGTTCCCTTATCATCAACATTTTCTGCATTATTGTTTTTCATTATTTACCTTATCGCATCATTGTTAGGTTGGATAGTTTGCT
>NW_020869903.1:95000-100000 GCF_003789085.1 Penaeus vannamei | reverse complement strand
GGTCCATCGTCATAACTATTATTGTTGTTTGTAGAGTTGAAACCCTTGTAGTTGCTTTTCTATTTCTATAACCTTTTTGGTTTTGTGTTATTTTCTTTATAATTTACAGCTTATGTTGTTGCTTCATATAGCTGTCTGCAGTATGATAAGCAATATTCCCACTGTGCAAGGACACGGCGAGTAGGCACGATATCTTTGATCTATCATTGTATTTTTCATAATATATTTTAGAAGTATTGACATCAATATTGAAATTCAGTACGGACGTTTACCGGACATACTAGTTATGAATTTATATTCCCCGATCAACATATTATGATCCAGGTTCAACGAACACACATAATGTATGCAAAACCAGCTTAATGATAGCTCTGTCTGGCCGGGGAAGGAAAGCCGTTTTTATAAGGCAGTCCCGCCATGAGGAGGACGGCGGAAAGATGGCGGAAGGGGAAGGGGAGGAGAGTGGAGAGATGGCGGAAGGGGAAGGGGAAGGAGAGTGGAGAGATGGTGGAAGGGGAAGGGGAGGAGAGTGGAAAGATGGTGGAAGGGGAATGGGAGGAGAGTGGAGAAGATGGGGGAAGGGGAAGGGGAGGAGAAGTGGAGAGATGGCGGAAGGGGAAGGGGAGGAGAGTGGAAGATGGTGGAAGGGGAAGGGGAGGAGAGTGGAGAGATGGCGGAAGGGAAGGGAGGGGAGTGGGAGCGGAAGGGGGGGGAGGTGGATGGAGGACGGAAGGGGAAGGGGAGGACGGCGGAAAGATGGTGGAAGGGGAATGGGAGGAGAGTGGAGAGATGGCGGAAGGGGAAGGGGAGGAGAGTGGAGAGATGTGGAAGGGGAAGGGGAGGAGAGTGGAGAGATGAAGGGGAAGGGGAGGAGAGTGGAGAGATGGTGGAAGGGGAAGGGGAGTGGAAAGATGGCGGAAGGGGAAGGGAGGAGAGTGGAGAGATGGGGGGGGAAGGGGAGGAGAGTGGAGAGATGGCGGAAGGGGAAGGGGAGGAGAGTGGAAGAGATGGAAGGGAAGGGAGGAGAGTGGAGAGATGGCGAGGGAAGGGGAAGGGGATGGAGAGTGGAGAGATGGCGGAAAGGGGAAGGGAGGAGAGTGGAGAGATGGTGGAGGGGGGGAGGAGAGTGGAGAGATGGCGAAGGGGAAGGGGAGGAGAGTGAGAGATGGTGGAAGGGGAAGGGGAAGGAGAGTGGATGGAAGGGGAATGGGATGGAGAGATGGCGGAAGGGAAGGGGAGGAGGTGGAGAGATGGTGGAAGGGGAAGGGGAGGAGAGTGGAGAGATGGCGGAAGGGGAAGGGGAGGAGAGTGGAGAGATGGTGGAAGGGGAAGGGGAGGAGAGTGGAGAGATGGTGGAAGGGGAAGGGGAGGAGAGTGGAGAGATGGCGGAAGGGAATGCGGAAGGGGAAGGGGAGGAGAGTGGAGAGATGGCGGAAGGGGAAAGGGGAAGTGGAGAGATGGCGGAAGGGGAGGGGAGGAGATGGAGAGATTGAAGGGAAGGGAGGAGAGTGGTGGAAGGGTGGAGAGATGGGAAGCGGAGAGGGGAAGGGGAGGAGAGTCGGTGGCGGAGTGTGTGATTGGAGTGTGGAAGGGTGGTGGAATGAGGTGGAAGGTTTGTGGAAAGATGGCTGAAAGATGGAGGCAAGTGAGTGGAATGGTTGTGGAACTAAAATGGGAAGGTGGAAGGATGGTGGAACGAGATGGAAAGAGAGTAGAGAGAAGATGGAACGGAGTGGAAAGACAGTGGCTGGCGACCGAGAAGAGGGTGGAAAGTTAGTTGATAAAGCTAGAAGCATAGTGAAAGTAGATGAAAGGAGTATGCGGAAGAACGTAGACAGAGGATAGAAATAGGATAAAAAAGGAACGTAGAACATACATGAAAAGACGACCGAAGAGACAGCGAAAGAAGAGAGCAAAGAAAACAGAAAGCGTAAAGTAAAAGTATATCGGAGAGAGGGCGGAATGAGGGGGAAAGGAGCGAAGAGACAGCGAAAGAAGAGGACAAAGAAAGCAGAAAGAGTAAAGTAAAAGTATATCGGAGAGAGGGCGGAATGAGGGGGAAGGGAGCGAAGAGACAGCGAAAGAAGAGAACAAAGAAAGCAGAAAGAGTAAAGTAAAAGTATATCGGAGAGAGGGCGGAATGAGGGGGAAGGGAGCGAAGAGACAGCGAAAGAAGAGGACAAAGAAAGCAGAAAGAGTAAAGTAAAAGCATAGCGGAGAGAGGGCGGGATGAGGGGAAGGGAGCGAAGAGACAGCGAAAGAAGAGGACAAAGAAAGCAGAAAGAGTAAAGCAAAAGCATATCGGAGAGAGGGCGGGATGAGGGGAAGGGAGCGAAGAGACAGCGAAAGAAGAGGACAAAGCAACAGAAGAGTAAAGTAAAAGTATATCGGAGAGAGGGCGGAATGAGGGGGAAGGGAGCGAAGAGACAGCGAAAGAAGAGAACAAAGAAAGCAGAAAGAGTAAAGCAAAAGTATATCGGAGAGAGGGCGGGATGAGGGGGAAAGGAACGAAGAGACAGCGAAAGAAGAGGACAAAGAAAACAGAAAGAGTAAAGTAAAAGCATATCGGAGAAAGGGCGGAATGAGGGGAAGGGAGCGAAGAGACAGCGAAAGAAGAGGACAAAGAAAGCAGAAAGAGTAAAGTAAAAGTATATCGGAGAGAGGGCGGAATGAGGGGGAAGGGAGCGAAGAGACAGCGAAAGAAGAGGACAAAGAAAGCAGAAAGAGTAAAGTAAAAGTATATCGGAGAGAGGGCGGGATGAGGGGAAGGGGAAAGAAGAGGACAAAGAAAGCAGAAAGAGTAAAGTAAAAGCATAGCGGAGAGAGGGCGGGATGAGGGGAAGGGAGCGAAGGGCGGGAGGGCGAGCGACCGCCATCCCCTTCGCCCCTGGGAAAAGCATAACCAATATTGACGACGAGGATGCCCATAACACGGCGGCGTTCGATTGTCCTTCGCTTCTCGTGGCTCGGACCTGCCAAGCGCTTGTGGATCCTCCTTCGCCGACCTCGATCCCGTTGCTCCGTCTGTCTCCCCGTTCAAGTCTCATTTCAACTTGGCCTAAGCTCGTTTTACGTGAACAAATTAAAAATAGATAAAGAAAAAAAAAAAAGAAGAAGAAGAAAAAAAAATAAATAGAAGAAGAAAAATGAAAGAAAGAAATGAAAAATAAAAGTGAAGGGAAGCAGGCGAAAAAAAAATATATTCATGGCGAGGTAGTTTGCATATCTTAACCGTTATCATCTTAGCATATCATTTAGAGGCAACTAAGACTTTTTATCTTTACTCTGTGTCTCGCATCTTGAAAATCCGGAACTTTGAATTTCCAAAACACAATCAAACTCACACGAGTCACTCCACATAAACAATTACTTGGGAAGAGCTGCTTGTGCGCACTTCAGATGAGCAACAACGACACTTCAGTCTTGAGATTATGCGAAAGAAATATAACATCAGAAATTATTGTTCTAATAAAATCAATGAGTAGCTATTACAATTCGCTTTTGAATTACTGCAATCATTGAACTGTTATATCTGCTTAACAATTACAACTATCAAACTATCATAACACAAAAGGATTATCAAAGTAATCAAAATATTATATGAAGTAACATTTTACTAATCACCATGATACTGTTTTACATTTTTTTAAAGAAATGAACTGTAAAAACCATCCAGCTATCTGAAACTATTACATTTATCAAATGAACACATCTATTCTAACAATAAATTTACTATAACTATCATTACTAATAAACCAAAAGTTGCTAATACCAAGCATTTATTACCAATAAACATACATTTATATCAACTAATGCAACGATTGCAAACAACCAAACTATCAAACACACTAATATAACTATCAGAAATCACCGTAACTGCCAAACAAAACCATCGTTCTGATAACTGATGATTACAAAAAAAAAAAAAAAAAAAAAAATCTCTGTTTTCTCATAGCTTTTCGACCCAAGGGTTCATCACCTCGACGTAATGAGAGTGAGATGAGCTCTCCCTCCCCGCGAGAAACATGAGCTTGGATGAGCTGCGCGGATGACAAAGTTACGGGGAAAAGGGAAAAAAGGAGATTGGAAGACTAAGATTGGAGCAAAAATAATCCGATGCACTTAGGAAATAATCACGCGGTGGTAACCAAAATAGGATGGTAATATTGGTGATTATTAATGGTTCTGATAACGATGATAAGGATAATGATGATGATAGTGGTAACAGTAACAATAATAATGGTGATGGTAATTATGATAACGACGACGACGATGATGATATGGTAATGATAATGATGATAAATGAATGACGACAATAGTGATAATGATATTAAATATAAATATAAATCAAGAACTTTACTGTAATATGTGTCACACTCTGCCTTTACCTGCTTGTCTCGATACATCCAGTCAAGCGGAAGAGAAGAACGTACCTGCAGGAAGATAACGAGAATTTAATAAATTGTTCAGCGATTGAGGAGAGAATAAAATGAAATGTGATCATGATATTATCTGAAGTGCCAATCAGCATTACTTAGTGCGCAGTAAACCATTTCTCACTTGTCACATCATGTCAGGATGTTTATTTTCAACATTAGTCTTATGTTGGGCGATGGTGATGGAAAATATTATTACTATTTCCATAATTATCATTATCAATATTATTATTGTTATCATCATTATTATAGACATGCAAACACATAAACACACACACACACACACACACACACACACACACACACACACACACACACACACACACACACACACACACACACACACACACACACACACACACACACACACACACACACACACACACACATATTATATATATATATATATATATATATATATATATATATATATATATATTGTGTGTGTGTGTGTGTGTGTGTGTGTGTGTGTGTGTGTGTGTGTGTGTGTGTATGTATATATGTGTGTGTGTGTGTATACATATACATACATATATATATATATATATATATATATATATATTA
>NW_020869903.1:75000-80000 GCF_003789085.1 Penaeus vannamei | reverse complement strand
GAGAGAGGAGAGAGAGAGAGAGAGAGAGAGAGAGGAGAGAGAGAGAGAGAGGAAGAGAGAGAAGAGAAAAGAGAGAGAGAGAGGGAGGGAGGGAACAGATAGAGAGAAGAGAGATGCCCACGGACCACAGAGTGAGAGAGAGAGAGAGAGAGAGAAGAGAGAGAGAGAGAGAGAGAGAGAGAGGAGAGAGAGAGAGAGAGAGAGAGAGGAGAGAGAGAGAGAGAGAGAGAGAGAGAGAGAGAGAGAGAGAGGGGGGAGAGACTGACAAACAGGCAGACAAACAGAAAACTAGAAACAGAAAGAGAAACCGTCATACAAACAGACAGACTGAAAGAAATAGATATAGATAGATGAATAGAAAGAGAGGGAGGGGGAAGTGAAGAAAGGGGATGTGACGGACAGACAAATAGACAGGTAACGTAAGAAAGACTTAAAGACGAAAAGAGATAAGTTGCGATACAAATTACGAAATGACTACTCTAGTATGTGGTATTGTCACTAAAAGTAAAGGTACAAAGACACAATAAACTTACTACCATTAAGATACTACTAATAATATCATCATTATGCTATATATACTGGCAGCTATTGATATGACGATCATATCTCTCTTAACGCTATTCTTGATTAATTATTCCATCCGTCCCCTCCTATTCAGGCTGATCATCACATCCGCTCGCGAGACACGGCAGCGCCATCACGGTCGTCGCTGTTAATTTTCCCGTCAGCGCTAAAAGTCAAAAAGGATAAGATATATTACGAAAAATAATTAACTACTTTGGGAAGGTTGTCACCAAGTTTATATCAGATCCGGCTTATAATGGCAGAGTTTGGGAAAGGGATTAAAGGAGGAATAGAGAAGATGCAGAGGAAAGGGAGAAGGAGAGGGAGATCGAGGAAAAGGGAAACAGACATACACACATGAATGCGCGCGTATGTGTGTATGTATGTGTGTGATTTTGTTTATTTATCCATACATATTGTTGTTATCTTTGTTGCTGCTGCTGTCGTTATCATTGTGTTTGTTCATATCGTTCATACCGTCTTCATCCTCATTATCATTATAACAGAAATTATCATTACTAATGATATCATAATTATTATTGATACTGCCCTTTTCCTTATGAACAATATCATGATAATTAGCTTGAAGACAATAATCCTTTTTACTGTTAAACAATGAAAATGACTCCACTAAAAAAAATATATATATATATATATTCTTTAAATATTACCACTATTTTTTGTTTTGTTTTTGTCTTTTTATATTACGAAACCCACTAAAAGGCCTTGCTTTAGAGGCTATAGTAGATGACAGTGATGATGATGAAGACTCCCCAGGAACAGCAATAACACCTACCCAAAGAGGCGAAGCGAAATCCCATCCATCAAAGGCAATAAAAAAAAGACCAGAAGGGTGAAAATCGCAAGAAAAGAAACAAACGCAGATACCAAAGAAACAGGGACCGAAACAGAGGCCAGAGGAACAGCAAGCAAAGAGGCAGAAACCAGAGGAGCAGATGAAATAAAACAGAAACCAGAGGAACAGTGGCAAAAAAAAAAAAAAAAAAAAAAATCAAAAGACCAGATAACCAGATCAATAAAGACCCAGAAAAGGAGAAAACCCTCAAAGAAAACAGCGACCAAAAAGGAAAAAAAAGGCACAGACCAGAAGACCAGATAACCAGATGTACCCTGGACTCCATATGTTTTTCCTCTCATGCTGTATCGTCTACCATAAACCCGCCGTACTTCCACGAGCATCCCAAAACTCTGCCCATTTATATACATATACGTCATCCTTGGCTCTAGGGCGAGACTGGCCAGTGCATGCGCTATAGAATGGGGGTATTTGTATGTATGGTTTATGGGACAGAATGAGGAAAGAGTGGCTGAGAATGTGAGAGAATGAGTGCGAGAGATTGGTAGGTGGATGGACAGAAGGCGAGGCAGAGCAGATGGACGGCTGAGATATTCCAGAAGTTCTCTCTTTAGCTATAGACGGTAATTGGCGATTTGAGATTAGCAATGTAGGTTATGTGAAATTGGCGAATTGAGATTAGCAATGTAGGTTAAGTGAAATTGGCGATTTGAGATTAGCAATGTAGGTTAAGCGATAGTTATGAAAGAGTAGAATGTATTTTCAAGCAAAACTAATTAAAAAATCTGATATATGACTCTAATCCAGGCTTAAATAACATTCATATTTTCCACATTTCAGATTTGTTCGAGCGTTGTATACTCTACGAGGCAAATAGAATTATAATTTTGTTAATGTCAGACTTTTCATTTGTCATATAATGCTTTCAATATCATTACCACTTGCCAATATACGTATGCCAATCAAGAAATAGAAAGTTACGAGACGTTAATGAAAAAGCTCACACACACACACAAAGGCATATGCATGCATACGTAAGCATATACATACAAAGATATACCTCTTCATTTATTTATTTATCCTTGCGCACACACACACATGTGTTATGTGTGACAGTGTTTATACATTTTTATACACATATGTATGTATACCTAGAAATATCTGTATATGTATATATATATATATATATATATATATATATATATATATATATATATATATATATATTATATATATATATATATATATATATATGTCTATATACATATGTACACACACACACACACACACACAAACACACACACATATATTACATATATATATATATATATATATATATATATATATATATATATATATATTATATATATATATATATATATATATATATATATATATATATAGTAAGTAAATGTGCGTAAGCATATGGATATACAGGTATTGAGATAGAATTGCCTGTAAAAGGAGATGAAGTTGGGTATGTTCATCTTGACACAGAGGCAGCAGCAATGTAAATGTAGAACACACACAGACAAATATTTATACAGTAGGCGAGATATAACACGGATGTGGAAAAGGAAAGACAAATGAGCAAATAGACGAAACTGACAACCGACCTTTAGAGGAATATTTACAAGGAGGATAAAACGTCTATAAGATGCTAGGTAGATAGATATAAGGGAATATAGGCAGAAAAATATCTTTTTTTTTGTGTGTGATTACAACCTAATATATGCGAAAGTAACTGGACTTACCAAAACATGGCCAAACACACACACACACAAACACAGAAACAAACACACACACACCATGCAGATATATTACTCTCCATAGAACCAGGGCAATCTTAAGCTGAAAATTTATGGGCAAGATAATGCTCCTTGTGTCCACAGCAGATAGAGGATAGGATGATGTTCTTATGTCATGTATTCCTTCGTTTGTTCCAAAATAACAAAAACCAGAGTGCAGTACGACAAACCCAGAAAAGTCGTGAGTCGGAATGAATAATTTGATAATATGCTTTGTTATGAAATCCTTTTAATTCCCTTTTATAATTTGTTTACATAACGAAACCCAGCGTGACGAGCGGCGATCGAAGTAAGGGCGGAGCTGGTCATCCTGATAATAGCGATTACTGGTAGTTTTGATAATGGGAAAGTAAGATAATTTGGATGAGTATAACGACGGCCATATGCAAATCGAATCTTGACGTCATGAATATCATAATTATTTCGCATGACGATTATCAGGGCTCTAATTATCAACATGATAAAAATAAAAACATTGTTAATGATAAAATCAGTGTAGGAAACTTTATATCATAATCTGAACTTGATGTAAATTCTGATTACATTCTGATAACATTAGCTATGCCAATTACTATCAATGATATCTATGAAACGGAATCACAACAACGAGTGAATTACGATTTTGCTAATAATTGTATAAGGATAATGGTGTTCTTTATGATAAGAATGATGATAATAATAACGATAATTATAATGATAATGACAAAAACAAGGATAATGATTATAATGATGATGGTGAAGTTAAGAATAAAAACAATATTAGCAGCAATGAGAAAAGTAATAGTAATATCAATAACGGTAATGGAAGGAGGATGATATTGATTATAATGAAAATTAAAAGGATATAGTAACAATAACAACAATAATGATGATAATGATTGTAATGATGATAATATCAATAATGATCATTATTATGATAATTCTGATAATAGTTATAATAATGAAAATAGCAATAGCAATAATAATAAGAATAATAAGAATAATAAATAATGATAATAATAATGATAATTCTGATGATAATGATGATAATAATCATAATTATGATGATGATAATGAAAATGATGATAATGATAATGATAACAATAACCATTGTCATCCTCACCTTCAGCATCATCATAGAAATAACAATAATATTCATAATAATAGTAATCATGAAAGTAACCAATGATGAGACTAACAATAATAAAAACAATGCTAATGATGCTAACAATTACAGTGACAAATATAGCAATGACAATAAAGATAATTAAGATTTTCACAATAACAACACCACCAACAACACTGAGAACGAGGCCAAGAACACGAATAAACCAACTTAACAAATACTGAAAATCAGGAGACAGGAAGGGGAAAAATAGCTCGCTTTTTTCTCCACAAGCTGATAATAAAACTTTTAATTCCTTTTTAAAAGGAAACCCATTTTCGTGGCTGGGAATCGAACTTTGCCCTCTTCGTCCTTTGGTCGGATCGCCTCACCTGATCTCGGAGGGAACTTGGCTCGGGGATTCCCCTTCCTTTGGCTCCTCCTCTTTGTTTGTCTCTTAATTGGGTCTTTTTCTTCATTACTTTAACTAGTCCAAATTGCATATGTATATATATATATATATATATATATATATATATATATATATATATATATATATATATATATATATATATATATATATATATATACACAAATATATATTTCTGTTTCCATGTTTCATAACTGTGACACCTATTTTTCAAAATCCTGTTTCTTCTCTTATTCTTTCCTTCGCTCTATCTTTTCCCCTCGAACTTTGACACTATCATTTCCCTCTCTTTTTCTC
>NW_020869903.1:70000-72500 GCF_003789085.1 Penaeus vannamei | reverse complement strand
GTCTCGACTTCCACTCCTAAATCTTCTTACTAAACCTCATCCCTTGTTGTAATTCATCCTTCGCTCCCCCGCACTTTTACCCGCACTCTTCCTACTCCCCTCTTCCATTTCCCTTCTCACCCTGTCAGCTTCACCTTACCCCTTCACACTCCTTCCATTACCCTCTTCCTCCTTAGCCACCCTCGACTTCCCCTCCTCCACCCTTTTTCCCACGCCTCCCTCGCCCCCCTACTTGAAAGGACCTCACGCTGCCCTCCGCTCTCGTGGCGTCTCGGCTAATCTGTTGGTGAGGGTGTGGTCGCTGGTGGAGGGGGAGGGGAGAGGGTAGGATGGGGAGGGGAAAGGGAAGGGGGGGAGGTGGAAAGCGTTGGAAGGGGACAGAGAGAGAGTGGAAAGGGAAGGGGGGGGGAGGTGGAGAGCGTTGGAAGGGGATAGAGGGAGATGGGAAAGAGTAGGGGGAGTGCTGAGCGGGGAGAGGGGACAAAGGGAAGGGGGGAGGTGGAGAGCGTTGAAAGTGGATAGAGGGAGAGGGGAAAGTGAAGGGGGGAAGTGTAGAACGTTAGAAGGGGACAGAGGGAGAGGGGAAAGGGTGGGGGAGATTATAAGCGGGGGAAGAGGACACAGGGAGAGGGGAAAAGGAAGGGGGGAAGGTATAGAGCGGAAGGAGAGGGGAAAGGGTGGGGTGAATCGGAGAGAGAGAAGAAAGGGAAAGGAGAAGAATGGAGGAAGTGGGGTGAAGTGAGGGTAGGAGAGAAGAAAGGAGTAAATGAGGGATGACGAGATAAACCGTGGGAGAAGAGGAAACAGAGGAGGATGAAGCAATAAGGAGTACTGGACAACAGGATAATAATATGAGAGCAATAAGGGAACCAAAATATAGCGGAAGACAAAGAGATAGCGTGAAAAGGAGGAAGAGAAAATGAAGAGTAAAAACAAGAAAATAAGATGACAATAAGAAGACAGATAAAGGGAGTGGAAACACGAGGGAATATGGAAAAAAGCAGCGGGAAAGGGAAAGAAAACAAAGAAAGAAGGGTAATACAAGGATAAAGGAAACATGAGACAGAGGAAATGAGGAAGAGAAGGGAAACGACCATAAACATACTTTCTTTTATCAAGGAGAAAATATACTTGACAGACTGATGAAGTGGTGATTGTTTAATAGATTTACGATGAAAATTATTATCTGATTGGCAAATTAATCATGAATATCGCTTGAAACCCAGTGATGTTATTCTGACATACATCAGGCAGCTAATCTTCACAATCTTCTCAAGTTCACCTTTGTTTCCTTAAAAGAACAAGAGAAAGCAGATGATGATGATGAAGATGATGGTGATTGTGTGATGATGATGTTGATTGTGGTGATGATGAAGATGATGGTGATTGTGATGATGATGATGATAATGATAATGATGGTGAAGATCTATGATGTTGATAATGATGATGAGGAAGAAGAAGAAAAAGGAGAAGAAGAAAAAAAAAGAAGAAAAGGAAGAAGAAGAAGAAAGAGAAATATAAGACGAAGAAGCAGATTAAATTTAAAGGATTAAGGATGAAAAATATGAGAAAAAGATTAAGAATTAAGGAGCAAGGGCGGAGTGAAGACAAAGGAGTTAGGATCAATATTGACAAAAAGTTTTAAGAAGTCACAATAAGAAGAAATTAAAAAAAAAAAAAAAAAAAAAAAAAACTAAAAAGAATGTTACATGTGAGTAAAAGAGAAAGGGATAAATGTGCTGTCAGAAGTAAAGTAATGTTTTTTTTTTCCTTCAATTTAAGAGGTATAAAGGAAGTAAAGAAAGATCAGATAAAGGAATTACGGAAAATAGAAAGAAAAGTCAGGAATTATGAAGGTGATTATGAAGATCACAAGAAGTAGAAAACAAAATAAAATAAAAGGGATTGGTGAAATATGAAAAAGAAAATAGTGTATTCATGGAAAAATGAAGCGCAAAATACAAAATGTGAGAGCCAAAAACAAGCAGCGTGAAATACAAAAGTGAAGGAAGCGTAGAAATACAGAATTTATGAAATATTCATATATACGCGAGTCGTAACGGTATTCAGACCCAAAAGAGAAACATTCATGTCCACACACACATACAAATAAAAAATACACATATACACAGACAGAGACGCACGCAGTGACACAAGCAAAGACACAGAGAAACACACACACACATACACACACACACACACACACATACACACACACACACACTATCCTAAATCTATTTAAAAAATATTTTGATAATCCCTTCATGCATACAGTTAGCATATGATTTACCTACTTTCGTCAAAGTTATTCATATAATGAATAATCTCACCAGAGCACCTTAGAAGAAAGCTTATTTAAACCCTTTTTATCGGCAGGTAACTAACAACCGCACAAAATTCCGAGAAAGAATGAATGAAAAAAATCCACGTCGACAAAAACAAACAGCAAAACAAAGAAGAACAACAAAAGGGTCCCACGTCGTCCACGCAGCGCCTGAAC
>NW_020869903.1:60000-65000 GCF_003789085.1 Penaeus vannamei | reverse complement strand
TGCTAAGGATAAAAGTAATAACGATAATTACAATAATAACAATAATAATGATAATAACAATAGTAATAAAGATAATAGAAGTAACAATAACAATTATAATAGTAATAATAACTACAATAACAGTAATGATATTGCTGATAATTCTGATGATAGTAATGATAATAGTGATAATAATAATAATAGCAATAATAAGGATGGTAATGATTATGATAATGGTAGTGATGCTACAGATCATAATGATAATCATGAAAATGAGAGTAAGTGGTTATAACAATAATGATGACAATAATAGTAATGATTATTAGTTGGAATAAAAAGAATAAAACTAAAATAATATAGGCATCTGTAATAATCATATTAATGAAAATTATGATAACAATAAGTTTTCCAATATATTTATATGAAATAATAACAGTGCATGCATTTACGCATGTCGATATATTTTCATGGCTGCTAAAGCATGCTTGGAAAAGAGTAAAATCACGTACCTGGCTCATCATGTAAACAAGCTGTACTTAAGCAAGCAATATTTTTTAAATCTCACAAGGTGTCATCCTCTTTTCTTGCTGTTTATGATTAAAGGTACGTTTTATAATTCCATATCATATAGAAAATTTACATGTAATCAAGGCTTTAAAAGTGTATAAAGAACGTTCTATATTTTCAATTGTATAGACAATAGACAATTACTGTACTTAAGCAAGCAATATTTTTTAAATCTCACAAGGTGTCATCCTCTTTTCTTGCTGTTTATGATTAAAGGTACGTTTTATAATTCCATATCATATAGAAAATTTACATGTAATCAAGGCTTTAAAAGTGTCTTAATTTTCGAGTTTCTAGTTGACGTTTATTTCAAGAATTCATGATTTAATATTTTGGAAATGCGAAGAAGTTAATTGTTTTTCTTTTTTTATCCTTTTCCTATTTTTTACCATGAAACTGTCACTTCAGTTTTGAGATGCAGAATGGCGTGCTGTTTTGACGAGCAAGCACTCTTGATTTGAACTTGAGAATAACGAATTAGACAGGCAAGGTAATGTCTTGAGTGTAATTTCACTTTATTATGATTTATCTTGTTTATAACACGTTTAAAGTCATTATATTTTGACGCTGATTTTGCCTGATATGGCCTTTATCATATATCCCTGCGGAAGCTTTCTGAATGAGCATATATCTTAATCATCTACTGAAATTGTTGAATCTTGTAATTACTGCATAGAGGAGTTTACTATAGCTATTAATGAAATGTTTTGACATATGATGGATTTGATTTCTTTTCTGGTGAAAACTTAGAATAAATGTTTGCCTTTATCGTACAGATGGCGAGAATATACTTGATTTATTCAAAAGCAGATTATTCTGTATGTATTTTAATTCATGAATTATTTCATGCCAAAACTTGATATATTTTTGCATTTATTGCATGAATGAGTGCGTTTGATGATGAGGATGATAATAATAAAATAATAGTAATGATAATAATAATGATAAATAACAATGATAAGTAATGACAGTGTAATAATAATAATGATAATGAAATGATAATAATAATGATATAATAACAATGATAATAATGATAAAATAATAATAATATAATATAATATAATATAATAATAATATAATATAATATAATATAATAATGAATATAATATAATAATAAATAATAATAATAATAATAATAATAATAATAATAATAATAATAATAATAATAATAATAATAATAATAATAATAATAATAATAATGATAATGATAATGATAATGATAATAATGATAAAACAATAATAATAATGTTAATGATAATAATATTAATGATAATGATAATAATAATAATAGTAATAATAATCATAATGATATAATGATAATAATAGATAATGATAAATAATAATAATATAATGATAATAATAATAATAATGATAATAATAATAACAATAATAATAATAATGAAAGTAACAAAACTAATAATAACAATATTAATGATAACGGTAATAATGTTATTCATAACAGCAGATACAATCATAATAGGAAATTCATAATATAATGATAATGATGACATATAATGATAAAGATGATATAATGATAATAACATAGTAAGGATGATAAAAAGAATAATAACAATAATAAATGAAGATAATAATAATAATGATGAAACTAATAATAATAATAATAATAATAATAATGACAATAGTAATAACTGCTGCTGATAATAATAATAATGATAAAGATAAGGATAATGATCATAATGACACAAAACAACAACAAACAAACAACAAAAAACAGAATTCAGAGGAGTTCCTGATGTCATTGTTACGATACTCGCACTGTTAACACCACAGAATTGAAAACCGATCATCGTCTGCGTAAATGCGTTTCAGCAAAGTAGTCTCCCAGCGATTCCCTTGCAACAACACGGAAAGCCAGTTATTTCGGTTAAAGAAATATCATGTGAAACACAAACGCTGTTGAGCATTTCGATATTGTTACCTCAGCCAAGGAGGTTATGCTTTTGGTGGCGTTGGTTAGTTTGTTGGTTAGCAGGATAACCCGAAGAGTTATGAATAGATATGATTCCTTTACTAGAGATATGTCTTAGGATTGCGAGATAGGGAAACAGATATCGCCAGCGTACTTAAGAAAGAGCTCTTGGCGGAGGTATGCGCTCTCTGACTGCTACTAGTTTTCGAATAGACTGTAGGAATAAATGACTATTGCTTGTTGTGTTGTATGTCTGCACAATTATATTTTCTGTAAATACTTTTATTTCACATGAAGCTAGTTGTTTTCTTGTCTGGATATGTAAAGTGCCAACTTAAGCTCCTGGATGTGTGTGCATGCGTGTTTGTTTGTGTGTGCCTTATGTGTGTATGTGTGTGCCTTCTGTGTTTTGTGTGTGTGTGTTTTGTGTGCTTTGTGTGCGTGTGTATGTGTGTGTGTGTGTTTATGTCTGAATGTGCAGCATACCAGTGGAGGGGATGTCAACTGTTGTTGATGATGATATCAGTTTACAAATTACCAAAGCTCCGTTGCAATCACAGCGTAGATCGGTCGGTGATAATATATGCTGTGGTCTTAATAAGAAGTGTTGCATCATTCATGTTATGGAAATAGTATCATGGTGTTAAAGTAAACCAATCCTGATACAATAGACTTAAATCACGTTACTTCTTCACTAAAACGTGTAAAAGCTAATATCCAAGAGTGATTTCTATCGCTGTTTCATCTCCAGACACGGGAGTTCAGATGATATTATCTTAGAGATTTTCAATTCAACGTTATGGCATTGTGTTCATCTCCCGTAAACAATGGGAGCGACGGCGACGGGAGCAGAAAACACACTGCCTCCCAGGTCGCATCCACGAGAGAGAAATTTCAAAAATAGTTTACGGCTTTGCATGACTGCTCCTTTTCGTGTGTGATTTGGCATGCGTGCATTTATCAGTGAATCAATATGTCTTTGTACGTATGAATGTATGCATATGTAAATGTGCTTATACATATATATGCTTATAATTAGGTAAATGATACATATATGTATGTGTGTTTCTCTCTCTCTCTCTCTCTCTCTCTCTCTTCTCTCTCTCTCTCTCTCTCTCTCTCTCTCTCTCTCTCTCTCTCTCTCTCTCTCTCTCTCTGTGTGTGTGTGTGTGGTGTGTGTGTGTGTGTGTGGTGTGTGTGTGTGTGTTGTGTGTGTGTGTGGTATACGACTAATACATGTATATCCGCTGCGAAAGAATCTATATTTCCTACAGAGCTTCGACAACAACACCAGACCAGACTCTGACAGTTATTAGTTAATTGAAATTAATTGTCTGATTGATTGTTTATCGGCGTGACTGATGAACACACAGAGGTACTGGCTGGAAAATCGATTGATTAATTGACTTAGTGACAAAATAAGCAATTAGATGGTTGACTGAATCACTATATGAATGCGACTTAATATCATGAAAGAAATATTAGGCCTACTGTTCTATCGTAAATTATCATATTCACCGAAATATTCGATAATGCGTCTCTCCCTTCCAGCTATAAATTTCCTCTAAAAGCTTCTATTTACTTACTTATCTTAAACGATTCAGTTTCTTGTTTATCTTTACTTATCCAGCCCTCCTTTCTTTTTACTTTTTCTTTTTTATTTATTTATCCAAGTGGTGTCCTGAATACGACCTCCCCCCCCCCCCCATTCGAGTGCTTCAGATCTTTATCCAATTTGCATATTGTTTTGTCACACACTGAAACGCACTTCACGTTCGCAGCAACGGCATTCTCATAAGTCACGCTCTGACATACATGAAAATTAACAGACCTTCGACAAACTAGCTAATCGTCTAATGCAACATGACTCTTATGTGTTAACGATGTGACTGGCATAATCACAGGGTAATTAGCTAATTGGCAGCCTTCTCTTCTCTTCGGTAAAATGGCCAACAGAATCGGAAGCAATTTTAACGCAATGAAAATAATGCCTCGTGTTTCTTATAGTGGTTGGTATCATGATCATCTTTATATATATTTATATCTTTATATTTATTTATATCTTTATACTATCAAACTGTCATAATCACCATCACTGTTGCTTTTTCATCATTATATTAACGATGGTGATAAAGGCTATATATAATTGAAAAGATAATAGTACTAATATTAATATGACTATGATGAATCATAATGATGATAACGCAAAGTGATATTATTAGAATACCGCTAAAAATTATAATAATAGTAATAATGATAATGACAATAACAATAATAGCAATTATAATTATCCTAACGATGATAATGATTATAACTTTAATGATAATAGTAATGATTGTGATGAATACAGTGATAATGAGGATGATGATAAATAATGGTAATAATGATAACTATAATGATAGAAATGATAATAATGATAACTATAATGATAGAAATGATAATCATGATAATAATGATAATAATAATGATAACAAAAATGCTAATCATGGTATTAATAATGATAATCATATTAATAATGATGATA
>NW_020869903.1:35000-50000 GCF_003789085.1 Penaeus vannamei | reverse complement strand
CTTAGAATTGGCCGAGACTCGACCCAAACAATAGTCGTAGACTTCATATGCACAAATAAAGAAATAAATGCATGTTTATCAGCTCCGAACTTCACTCCACTGAAGTCTGTGTTAAATTCATGGGCAAGTTGTCACAAGGATGAGGAAAAACGATGCCAATGAAACCAGAGAGAGAGGAGGATGAAAGAGGGACAATACAAAAAACAGCGAAAGACAGAGACAGACAAATAGCAAACACTCGCCTGCCTCCATCTTCGCCGTTCAAGTTATTTCACTTCTGGGTGAAAATATCGCCAGGGATCCACAGTCCACGTCAGTCGGGCTTGACCCATTCATTCGGTCCCTCGTGCGAATTACGGTAAAAGCTTACTTAACGGTTTTAACTGTATGGCGGTTCTCCTTGACTGATTACCGTCTCTCCGATAAGTGATTCACCCCTCCGTCTCCTATCTAATCACCCCCCCCCTCTTGGCTCTAACAGCTGCTCCTGAAACCACATCACTGATTGTTATCCTTATTATTTGTCACTCCAATCCCTCCTACCCTCCCACCCCCATCTCTCACCCTCCTCCCCTCCCCACCCCCATCTCTCACCCTCCTCCCCTCCCACACTCACCCTCCTCCTCCACCCCATCTCTCACCCTCCTCCCCTCCCCACCCCCATCTCTCACCCCCTCCCCTCCACACCCCATCTCTCACCCTCCTCCCCTCCCTTCCCCACCCCCTCTCACACCCTCCTCCCCTCCCCTCCCCACCCCCTCTCACACCCTTCTCCCTTCCCCCCTCCCCACCCCCATCTCGAACCCTTCTCTCCTCCCCTCCCCAACCCGTGCATAAAAGGTAAAGTTAATTCTCTGAAACACACTAAACTTTGTTTTTTCTATACACCTTTTATCAACACGTACTGATGACTTGGCCGGGCTTTTCAGAAATCATCGCAGGTTCCTTTTCCAATCTGCTCTTCATTTGTGTACTTGGAAAAAGTAGCTACAACTTTTGGGAATTATCACCGAACTTTACTAATATATTGAAAACCAACAAATATGGAAAACGATGCCAAGGGAAACCACAGAAGAAACGATGAGAGACACGTGAGAGATAAACCGCGACAGAAAGATAAATCGCCTAGTTTTTTCCAACACCTCCTCCGCCGTTAACGTTAATTCACTTAATCCTCACTGATAGAAGGCTTTACTGTAATTGATCCATCCACTTCTAGGTGAAAATATCGCCAGGGATCCACACCCCACCACTCACTCAGGCTTAACCCATTCAACCTCCGACACACGTCAATTACGCTAAAACCTACACTATCGCCCGCTTTCTTAGAATTGGCCGAGGCCCGACCCAAACAATAGTCGTAGACTTCATATGCATAAAGAAAGAAAAAAACACATGCATATCAACCCGGCAAATAGATGCTTAAATGTATATCTATCAGATATTTAGACATATGCCTTGATTTATGCATCTGTATTTAGGAAAATTCATTGGGTCGGGCCTGCCACAATTTGAACAAACCGGCTGTATATATCGTCTTTAACCGTAAGGCTATTTTCCTCGATTGATAACCTCCTCCCAACTATCTAACTGTACCCTTGCCTGTTACCCACCCCCAAATTCTAACAGTTGCTCCTCAAACCACATTATTGATTATTATCCAGATTTTTACCCTCTGCAACCCACCTTCCCCCTCCTTACCCCCATCTCTAATTCCCTCATAATTCTGAAAGTTACCCACCAGTTCACCCCTTAGGCTTCCCTTCTTCCTCCCAAATATAACTACTACCCCTTCCACTCTCGCTCTCATTATCCCTTCTCTGTACAGATAAAAGGGGAAATAGAATCATTACACATGCGAGTTAATTACACCTATTTAATCACAGTGGGAGTGAGGATGAATTTGAAATCATGCGTAGTCATAAATTCCACGAAGGCTGAGGAAAGGAAAGGTGGATGAGGGAGAGATAATGATAATGGTAAATTGAAACTACCATTTTAAAGATTTTTTATGGTCTTTTATATCGTTGATGAAAAGGAAACAAAACTGTATTTTTTTTCAAAGAATAATAAGTATATATGCACTGCACAGAGGAAATTAACACTAAAAATGTACGGAAAATTAACGTTTTGTTTGCTTCGATTTTTTTACGTTTTTGTCTTTTTTCTTTTCACTTTTTTTGCCTGTGCAATATCTCCTCTTCGCTGTACGTAGATACGCGCATATTAAAGGCAAAAAGAGAGAGGCAGACAGAAAGACAAATAGCTCCAGATTAGGAGACTAAAAGAAGGAAAGGAAGAGTTGCATATATCTTTTGTTGATCTTTAAAATACCAGTCTGTGGCTCGTTAAGTAAGAGTGAACGCAAAGCCTGTTTGATCTGCCACTGCAAATACGAAAATATAAATCCTCTGGAACACAAAAGTCCTCTCTCTCTTTCTCTCTCTCTCTCCATAACGGACAGACGATGCAGCTCTAAATACGTATTCTGTCATTTCTGTTATTTCTCTCTTTTTTTCTCTCTCACTCTAATTCTCTCTCTCTCTCATTCTCTCTCTCTCTCTCCTCTCCCTCTCTCCCTCCCCCCTCCTCTCCATAACGGACAGACGATGAAGTTTCTAAACACGTATTCTGTCATTTCTGATCTCTCTCTTCTCTCTCTCTCTCTCTCTCTCTCTCTCTCTCTCTCTCTCTCTCTCTCTCTCTCTCTCTATCAGCTCTAAACACGTATTCTGTCAATGTGAAGTGATGCGTTCATCTTGGGTTCGTTTTCCATTCTGCTTTTGACTTTTTTGGAAATGGATACCAATCTTGTGAACTATGACCATAATGAAGAATGTGATCCCGGCTTTATCCTATTTTATCTCTGATTTTTAACCCTCTTAGAGAAAGAGGGAGAGAGAGAGAGCTCCGAACTTCACTCCACTGAAGTCTGTGTTAAATTCATGGGCATGTTGTCACAAGGATGAGGAAAAACGATGCCAATGAAACCAGAGAGAGAGGAGGATGAAAGAGGGACAATACAAAAAACAAGCGAAAGACAGAGACAGACAAATAGCACACACTCGCCTGCCTCCATCTTCGCCGTTCAAGTTATTTCACTTCTGGGTGAAAATATCGCCAGGGATCCACAGTCCACGTCAGTCGGGCTTGACCCATTCATTCGGTCCCTCGTGTGAATTACGGTAAAAGCTAACTTATGCAATGGTCACACAGGCCCAGCGTTCGAGTAAATCAAGGGTAGCGATTGCTGAAAAAAGTTAAAAGTCCGTAACGCCGGCTTCCTTCACCAAAATGACCCCAAAACGCCCATTATTCAGCGCAACACCAAAGCACCACGAAATAACCACCAGCGAATCCCTACCGCAACACGAATTGAAAGTAGAGCAAGTCAGCGAAAATCCCCAAGGGAACACCCGTGATAATTTATGGTGCGCTGATATTCGTCGACTTACGTCCCTCATACGGTAGTGTAACAGCACCGTTACTCTGGTCGTACGCCCTCGTGCGCCAAAAAAAAAAAAAAAAAAAAAAAAAAAAAAAAAAAAAAAAAAAAAAAAACCAGCGAAAGCGGAAAATGCAAGTTCGCCGATGATGTTGACGAATCGCGGGCGCAAGGCAGCCGCACCACCGACGTGACAAACGCGAGAGTACCGATACCTGGCGAATCTTTTAAGCCGATAATTTTAGGGTTGTCCCTTAATTTACCGAAGAATTTTCCGAGGGTCTCCTCGTCATCAGCACCCTCCTCCCCTCCCCACCCCTCCCTCACCCCTCTTCCCTCTCTCACCCTATTTCCCTAACCTCCCCACCCCCCTTTCTCACCCTCCTCCCCTCCACTCCCCACCCCCTCTCTCACCCTCCTCTCCCTCCCCTCCCCACCACCCCCCTCTCTCACCCTCCTCCCCCTCCCTCCCCACCCCCCTTTCTCACCCTCTCCCCTCCCTCCCTCCCCACCCCCTCTTAATCCGTTCTCCCATCCTCCCATCTGACAAGGGAACGTTAATTTCTGGAACACACTAAACTTTGTTCTTTCTATACACTTTTTTCAACACGTACTGATGACTTTGGCCGGCCTTTCAGAAATCAGAGCAGGTTCCTTTTCCAATCTGCTCTTGATTTGTGTACTTGGAAAAAGTAGCTACAAGTTTTGTGAATTATGACCGAACTTTACTAATATATTGAAAACCAACAAATATGGAAAACGATGCCATGGAAAACCAGACAAGAAACGATCAGAGAGACAAGAGAGATAAACCGCGACAGAAAGATAAATAGCCTAGTTTTTCCAACACCTCCTCCGCCGTTAACGTTAATTCACTTAATCCTCACTGATAGAAAGCTTAATTGACCCATCCACTTATGGGAAAATATCGCCAGGGATCCACAGCCCACCACTCACTCAGGCTTAACCCATTCAACCTCCGACACACGTCAATTACGCTAAAACCTACACTATCGCCCGCTTTCTTAGAATTGGCCGAGGCCCGACCCAAACAATAGTCGTAGACTTCATATGCATAAAGAAAGAAAGAAATGCATGTTTATCACTCTAACACATGCATATCAACCCGGCAAATAGATGGTTAAATCTATATCTATCAGATATGTAGACATATGCCTTGATTTATGCATCTGTATTTAGGAAAATTCATTGGGTCGGGCCTGCCACAATTTGAACAAACCGGCTGTATATATCGTCTTTAACCGTAAGGCTATTTTCCTCGATTGATAACCTCCTCCCAACTATCTAACTGCCTGTTACCCACCCCCAAATTCTAACAGTTGCTCCTCAAACCACATTATTGATTATTATCCAGATTTTTACCCTCTGCAACCCCCTTCCCCCCTCCTTACCCCCCATCTCTAATTCCCTCATAATTCTGAAAGTTACCCACCAGCTCCACCCCTTAGGCTTCCCTCCTTCCTTCAAATATAACTACTACCCCTTCCACTCCCGCTCTCATTATCCCTTCTCTGTACATATAAAAGGGGAAATAGAATCATTACACATGCGAGTTAATTACACCTATTTAATCACAGTGGGAGTGAGGATGAATTTGAAATCATGCGTAGTCATAAATTCCACGAAGGCTGAGGAAAGAAAAGGTGGATGAGGGAAAGATAATGATAATGGTAAATTGAAACTACCATTTTAAAGATTTTTTATGGTCTTTTATATCGTTGATGAAAAGGAAACAAAACTGTATTTTTCCAAAGAATAATAAGTATATATGCATTGCACAGAGGAAATTGACACTAAAAATGTACGGAAAATTTAATGTTTTGTTTGCTTCGTATTTTTTTTTACGTTTTTGTCTTTTTTTTTTTTTTTTCTTTTCATTTCTTTTACCCAGTGCAATATCTCCTCTTTTCGCATGTACGTAGATACGCGCATATTAAAGGCAAAAAGAGAGAGGCAGACAGAAAGACAAATAGCTCTCAGACATAGAGACTAAAAGAAGGAAAGGAAGAGTTGCATATATCCTTTGTTGATCTTTAAAATACCAGTCTGTGGCTTGTTAAGTAAGAGTGAACGCAAAGCCTGTTTGATCTGCCACTGCAAATACGAAAATAAATATATATTCTCTCTCTCCTCTCTCTCGTCTCTCTCTCAGTCTCTCTCCTCTACAAACCTCTTCGTGCCTCTCTCTCTCTACCCACCATACACTCTCTCTCTCGGTCTCTCTCTCTCTCCGTCCACAACACTCTCCCAAACTGGAACAGACGATGCACGCCTCCTAGACCACGTAATTCATGTCCATTTTCCTGTTATGGCATCTCAATTGATCAGAGTTTCCTCACATTCTTCTCTCACCAAGTCTCTTAAACTTTCATTCTGCTACTCCAATACCATCTCTCTCCCCCCTGTTCTTGGTATCTCTTGCTCCTCCATTTCCAGTACGTTTCTCTCACTCTCAGGTGTAGGTTATATCTATACACGTCTATAACTCTCGATCTCTGTCATCTTAATCCAGACTCTAAACACCACGTACTTCACTGTCAAATGAATGACAGTGTATGCAGACGATGCTAGCTCTCGCAAAAAAAGTGTAAGTGTTAACTATACTTCATTTCTGTTTATTTTGGTCTTCCTCCATCTCTTTCTCTCTTCTCGATCTCTCTCTCTCCTCTCTCTCCTTCTCTCTTCTCTCNTTCTATACACGTTTTTTATCAACACGTACTGATGACTTGCGGGCCTTTCAGAAATCAGCGCAAGTTCCTTTTCCAATTTGCTCTTGATTTGTGTACTTGGAAAAATAGCTACAAGTTTTCTGAAATTATCACCGAACTTTACTAATATATTGAAAACCAACAAATATGGAAAACGATGCCAAGGAAACCACAGAAGAAACGATGAGAGACACGCGAGAGATAAACCGCGACAGAAAGATAAATCGCCTACTTTTTCCAACACCTCCTCCGCCGTTAACGTTAATTCACTTAATCCTCACTGATAGAAGGCTTTAATTGATCCATCCACTTCTAGGTGAAAATATCGCCAGGGATCCACACCCCACCACTCACTCAGGCTTAACCCATTCAACCTCCGACACACGTCAATTACGCTAAAACCTACACTATCGCCCGCTTTCTTAGAATTGGCCGGCCCGACCCAAACAATTTTCGTAGACTTCATATGCACAAATAAAGAAATAAATGCATGTTATCAGCTCCGAACTTCACTCCACTGAAGTCTGTGTTAAATTCATGGGCAAGTTGTCACAAGGATGAGGAAAAACGATGCCAATGAAACCAGAGAGAGAGGAGGATAAAAGAGGGACAAACAAAAACAGCGAAAGACAGAGACAGACAAATAGCAAACACTCGCCTGCCTCCATCTTCGCCGTTCTAGTTATTTCACTTCTGGGTGAAAATATCGCCAGGGATCCACAGTCCACGTCAGTGGGCTTGACCCATTCATTCGGCTCCTCGTGTGAATTACGGTAAAGTTTACTTAACTGTTTTAACTGTATGGCGGTTCTCCTTGACTGATTAACGTCTCTCCGATAAGTGATTCACCCCTCCGTCTCCTATCTAATCACCCCCCCCCCCCACTTGGCTCTAACAGCTGCTCCTGAAACCACATCACTGATGTTATCTCTCACCCTCCTCCCTCCCACCTTTTCTCTCACCCTCCTCCCCTCCCACCCCTATCTCTCCCCCTTGCCCCCCTCGCCCCATCTCTCACCTCCTCCCCCTCCCCACCCCTATCTCTCCCCCCTTGCCCCCCCCTAATCCTACTATCACCCTCCCCTCCCCTATTCTCCCCCTTGCCCCCCTCCCCCTTATCCGACCATTCCCCCTTCCGCTCTCACCATCGCTATCCGGTGCAAGCGAAAGCGGAAAACTGAGTCGTGATATATGCGAGTTAATTAGGTCTATTTACCTCCCGTCGGGATGAGGGGAAGCTCAGCGCTCGAACCGTCTTATGTTCACGGATAATAGCTCGCAATGGGTGAGAAAATAATCATAAATTTTTAGAATAAATATGATATTCTACAGATTGTGATGTTCTTGTAGATTGTTGATAAAAATCGGGGGAATAAATCTGTAAATAGTTCTTTCAATAGAAACCCTCCTTCCCTCCCCACCTATTTCTAACCTCCCCATCTAACCACCCCATCTTTACCTCTCCCTCCCACCCTCCCCCCCCCCCCATCTCTCACCCTCCTCCCCTCCCCACCCCATCTCTCACCTCTCCTCCCCCACCCATCTCTCCTCCCCCCCCCATCTCCATCCTCTCCTCTCCCTCCCTGTAAATAGTTTTTTTCACAGAATTACAAGTCATGTGAAATACACAGAGAATGAGTGCCGTCTTGTGATTTCTTTTGCAATGGCGGCGGGGGTTCGAATCCCTGTCTGAGAGGTTATTAATTCAGAGAATATTACAGATAAATACCATACGGAAAATTAGGCTTTTTATTTAAATTAGATAAATAAATAAATAAATAGATAAAAGATAAAAAGAACATTTTGTTTCCGACTTAATTATAAATGGTAAGCAGCTCACAGACATACACATACAGATAGATACGCACATATATAAAGCAAAAAGATACAGACAGACTCAGAAAAAAACAAAACAAAAGGGGGAGAAGCAAGACATGTATATATCCTTCCTTGACCTCTTACATACGAGAATATGACTTGTTATATGAGAGTGAACGCAAAGCCTGTTTGATCTCGGAGCATAAATCCTTTGGAAAGCAAAAGCGTTTGTTTTCTCTCTCTCCGCAGCCGTGACAAACGATGGAGCTCCACACGCCTCCTTGTGCCAACACGGGTCTTTCTAAAAAATCATTGTGGGTTCGTTTTTCATTTTGCTCCTGACTCGTAACTTGGCTGAAAATGGCCATGATAAAAGGTCTCATGTTCATATGTGTACATACATACATACATACATACATACATACATACATACATACATATATATATAATATATATATATATATATATATATATATATATATATATATATATATATATGTGTGTGTGTGTGTGTTGTGTGTGTGTGTGTTGTGTGTGTGTGTATATATATAATATATTATATATATATATATTATATATATATATATATATAATATATTTCTTTTTCTCTCTTCTGCACTCCTTCGACTAAGGGAAAGGGAGAGGGCAAAAAAAGGCAGATAATGGAAACAGAACAGGAAGGGAGAATGTGAAACAGACTCATCCCATGGCACAAACTCTCAAATTCATTCTTAAAAGCGAATCATCATTGTACATAACGGAGGAAAGGAAAGATGGAGAACGATGCGAAAGAAAACCAGAGAGGAAAGGAGGAGAGAGAGAGGGGGGGGAGAAACAGGATAAAAACGCGAAGGATAGAGACAGACAAATGGCATAAATTTTCTCGTCTGCCTCCACCTCCGCAGATCTTGTTATTTCACTTAAGAATAAAATGTTTTCTGGAATTTATTTGTCACCTTTTGGGCTGAAAATACCGTCAGTGATCCACAGTCTACCAGTCAGTCAGGCTTAATTCAACCCATTCATTTTGATATTCACGTGAATTACGGTCAAAACTCGACCTTCTATTGTTTATAACTGTATGGACGTATTCCTTAACTAATAACCTCCTCGCCAGTAAAGGCCGTGTCACACTAGCACTTTTTCCGTCAATTTTTTTGACAATTTTGTTTAACATAAATACAAACATTCTCGAATATAGCTCTTGATTTGACTATGCTTGGCTGAAAAAGTTGACGGAAAGGTTTTCAGACGGAAACGATCATTATCATCTGACTGGAGAATCGACAATTCGCTCAAAAATGGAGAAAATTTCAGAAAATTGTCAAAAAATTGACGGAAAAAATACCAGTGTGACAGCACCTTAACTAATTTCACACCTCCGCCTCTATCTGCTACCTGTCCCTCATTCAGACAGCCTTCCCTGAAACCTCATATTTAATTTTTTATTACTATTTTTTTTATCCTCTTCCCCCTCCTCGTCTCTGACCCCCACAGCTCCCACAGAGAGAGAGATAGAGAGAGAGAGAGAGATGACAGAAGAGAGAGAGAGAGAGAGAGAAGAGAGAGAGAGAGAGAGAGAGAGAAGAGAGAAGAGAGAAGAGGAGAGCATAGAGAGAGAAAAGTGAGAGAAGGAGTAGAAAGAAAGGAGAGACGACAGACAGAGAGAGATGAGAAAGAGGAAAATGAGAGAGAGAGGAAAAAAAGAGAGACAGACAGACAGAGAGAGATGGAGAAAGAGAAAATATGAGAGATCCAAACAAACATTGGAGAAACTGAAACAGAGAATGGGAATGCAAGAGCTATAAATATCCCTCGCTGACCTTTACTTAGGCGCCTGGCTTGTTGAATAAGAGTGAACGCAAAACCTGTTTGGTCTAGGACTCTGCATACACGGGAACACAAAACCTCCGGAACACAAAAAGGTTTTGTTTTCTCTCTTCATAACAGTGACAAACGATGCGGGACTGCACACCCAGTGTCAACTCGTATTGATGTGTTGGCTGGACCTTTCCGAAAATCATGGTGGATTCGTTTTCCATTCTGCTTTTGACTTATTTACTGGGCTAGAAAAAGGCGATGCTTTTTCTTTTCCCTTTTCTTAATAAACTGAGGAAGAGAGACGAATGTGAGGAAAAATGGAAAAATGAGAGAGATGCAGCTCTCCCTCTAAATATAAATATTACTCCTTCCACTCCCGTTCTCATTATTGTTTCTCTGTATATGCGAAAACGGTAAGTTAATCATGATATATGCGAGTTAATTAGCTCCTATTAATCACTTATCATAATATATTATTGGATCTTGACCGAAAAATGTCGAATTACAAGTCATTGCATAGGAATTTAACAGAGGAAAAGAAAAATACTACTTAATGTATTTATAAAACGACTGAAGCACCTCTTTTCTTCGCTTTCGACTGGGAATTATAACCAGGACTCAAAACCATGAAGTTTACACACATACGAGTATAGTATACACGTGTTAATAACACACAGAGATACGTATAGATAAATCCATACCCATACATGAGAGAGAGAGAGAGAGAGAGAGAGGAGAGAGAAGAGAGAGAGAGAGGGGGGGGGGTCCAGACACTCAAACACAGAGATAGGAGCAAACAGACAGACGGAGAGAGTGAAAAGGGGTATGCAAGAGTTAAAAATACCCTTTGCTTGACCTTTACATACGTGTGTGTGGCTCGTTGAAAGAGTGAACGCAAATTCTGTTTGATCGCGGACGATGCAGGGTGACACGGCCTCCCTGTGTCAACACGTATAACCGTTTTAGCGGGGCCTCTCTCTTCTCTTCGGCTATTCACTCGTTTACCGGTTGAAAGTGGTCACCGGTCTTGTGAATTATGCAATGAATCGTACGATGCTATTTCTTCTTTATTTTTACTTTTTAGCGATTTGAGAGAGAGAGAGAGAGAAAGAGATAGACAGACAGACGAGAGAGAGAGAGAGAGAGAGAGAGAAGAGAGAGAGAGAGAGAGAGAGAGAGAGAGAGAGAGAGAGAGGAGAGAGAGAGAAGAAGAGAAGAAGAAGAAGCGAGAAAGAGAAAGAGAGAGAGGGGGGGGGGGTGTCAGACACCGTTTTAGCGCGGGGCCTCTCTCTTCTCTTCGGCTATTCACTCGTTTACCGGTTGAAATGGTCACCGGTCTTGTGAATTATGCAATGAATCGTACGATGTATTTCTTCTTTTTTATTTCTACTTTTTAGCGATGTTTGAGAGAGAGAGAGAGAGAGAGAGAGAGAGAGAGAGAGAGAGAGAGAGAGAGAGAGAGAGAGAGAGAGAGAGAGAGAAGAGCCGGAGGGAGGGAGGGGAGGAGGAGGAGAAAGGGAAAGTAAATAAGAGGCAGTTGCTTACTCATGAGAGATAGTATAGATAATCCAGACCCTTACATGAATGGGAAAAGTGACAGAACTAACGAGAGAGAGAGAGAGAGAGAAAGAGAGAAAGCGAGAAAGAGAGAGAGGGGGGGGGGTCCAGACACTCAAACACATAGATAGGAACAAACAGACAGACGGAGAGAGAGAAAAGGGGTATGCAAGAGTTATAAATACCCTTTGCTTGACCTTTACATACGTGTGTGTGGCTTGTTGAAAGAGTGAACGCAAATTCTGTTTGATCGCGGACGATGCAGGGTGACACGGCCTCCCTGTGTCAACACGTATAACCGTTTTAGCGGGGCCTCTCTCTTCTCTTCGGCTATTCACTCGTTTACCGGTTGAAAGTGGTCACCGGTCTTGTGAATTATGCAATGAATCGTACGATGCTATTTTTTTCTTCTTTTTTATTTCTACTTTTTAGCGATGTTTGAGAGAGAGAGAGGAGAGAGAGAGAGAGAAAGAGACAGACAGACGGAGGAAGGAGGGAGGGAGGGAGAGAGAGAGAGAGAGAGAGAGAGAAGAGAGAGAGAGAGAGAGAGAGACGAGGAGAGAGAGAGAGAGAGAGAGAGGGACAGAGAGAGAGAGAGATAGAGAGAGAGAGAGAGAGAGAGAGACGGGAGGGAGGGAGGGAGGGAGAAAAGCGAAAGTAAATAAGAAGAGGCAGTTTACTTACAGAAATTGGGAGGAGAGGAAAACAGAAAGAGAGAGAAAAATACAGTGGGAAAAATGAGAGAGAGTGACACCCCGCATAAGGCATAACCCCGACCTTCACTGGCTTCTTGATGTCGTATCTTCTTTGAATTCATAAGAAGGTTATCGCAAAAAAAGACGAGAAAAGTTGCCAAGAAAATCAGAGAGGACGAGAGACAGAAAAAAAAAAAAAAAAAAAAGGCGAACGATCGAGACAGACAAATAGCATAAACTTTCGCGTCTTGCTTCCATCTCCACCATTTGAGAAAAGATAGTTTTTCGGTAATTCATCAATTCGCTTGGATTTGTGGTAATGCATCTGTTTGCTTGGAAATATCGTCAGTGGTCCACAGTTCACCAGTTTGTCAGGCTTAGCCCATTTATCGCCGAGACTCACTTGCGGTAAAAGCCAGCCTGTATATCGGTTTTAACTGCAAGTCTGCTTTCCTTGCTTGATAATCCCCTCCCCAATAATTAATCGCCTTGTCTCTATCTCTTAAGGTGTTGTCACACGCACTTTTTCCGTCGATTTTTTGGCAATTTTCTGAAATTTTGTCCATTTTTGAGCGAATTGTCGATTTTCCAGTTAGATGATAATGATCGTTTTCGTCTGAAAACCTATCCATCAACTTTTTCAGCCAAGCAAAGTCAGATCAAGAGCTATTTATGTTAAATTAAATTTTAAAAAAATTGACGGAAAAAAGTGCTAGTGTGACAGCACTTTTACTCACCCCCAACTTTAACGACTGATCCATAAACCAATTCACTGATTGTTAGCCACCCAGTACCCCCAACCCCACCACCCCATCCCATCTCTGCCTCCCCCTCCCCCCCCCAATCTCTATTACCTTCTGTTCCAACCTTTATCAATCTTGCCCATTCCACTGTCAATCTCACCACTGCGGTAAATGATACACGATCTATGCGAGTTAATTAGGTCTATTAACTCACAAATGGAATGAGCTGGCAACTGAAAGTACGTAATGACAATAACCATAATGATAGGATTGCAACTACCATTTTACTCAAGTTAATGTTCTTTAATAAACAAAGAAAGTAATATACTGTAGATTGTACTTCAGAGGAAAAAATGACAGTAAATGTGAAATGCAGAGAGGAAATTAAAGCTAATTAATGTCCAGGAAATTATGCTTATATTTGTTGTGCTTCTTTGTTTTGAAAAAAAAAAAAAACTATTGCAATATATATATATATATATATATATATATATATTTCTTTTTTGCTTCCGGTTTGATTATAAACAGTAAGCAACAGAGACACACATATGGGTTGATACGTAGGCATGTGTGGCAAAAACATACAGACAGAGACAAAAAGAGAGAAAGTATGAGGTGCATGTCTCCTTTGTCGACTCTTCACATACGAGTGTATGTGTTTTAAGATTGGAAGCAAAGTCTGTTTGATCTAGCACGGCATACACGGCAACATAAATTAATGTGCTGGTCGGGCCTTCGAAAAACATCGTGCGTTCGTTTTCCATTCTGCCTCTGACTTGTCTGTTGGGCGAAGTGGCTTTTTAACTATGGCTGTAAACTCACCCTCTCTCTCTTTCTCTTTCTCTTTCTCTTTCTCTCTCTCTCTCTCTCTCTCTCTCTCTCTCTCTCTCTCTCTCTCTCTCTCTCTTCACACACACACACACACACACACACACACACACACACACACACACACACACACACACACACACACACACACACACACACACACACACACACACACACACACACACACACACATACACATACACACACATACACACACATACACACAAATGTGTGTATATGTATATAATATATATATATTATATATATATTATATATATATATATATGTATGTATATATATATATTACACATATATGTAGTGTGTGTGTGTGTGTGTGTGTATGATATATACTATATATATATATATATATATATATATATATATATATATATATATATATATATTATATATATATATATATATATATATATATATATTCTATTTCTCAGTCCATCGGTCGATTTCCCATCCTGTGAATTTTTTCCAGTATTTGTGATTTCTGAATGTTATAAAGGTGGAGAGATAGAGAGGCGGGGCAGACTGACAAAGTCAAAGAAAAAACATAAAAGGCAAGAGAGAGGATGAAAAGGGAAAGAAAAAATATCGCAAAAGGTGGAAGTTATAAAGGGAGCGAGATGAGAGATATACAGGAAAGGAGAAAGAGAACAAGAGAAAGGAGGAAAGAAGAGAAGGAAAAATAAATAGAGAACCTCAACTCACGGCATAAACTCCGAATTTAACTGAACTTTTTAAAGACATAAAACATGGAAATTGATGCAGAGAGAAAAGCAAAAGGCTGAGACAGACAAACAGCATAAAACTTTCTCGTTTGCTTCCATCTCCTTCGTTCGTTTTATTTCACTAAACATAGCTGCTTTCCCTGTAATTGATCCGTCAGCTTCCGTTTGAAAGTGTCGCCCGTGATCCACAGCCTGCCAGTCAGTCAGGCTCAACCCATCCATTGCCGACACTTCACGTAAATTATGGCAAATGCTAGACTATAAATCGGTTTTAACTGTAGGGCTGTTTTCCTTAAATCATAGTCCCTCGCCAGTAGCTGACTGCGCCCCTCTGTCCCCGCCCCCCCCCCCCACCCCCGATGCTGACGGTTGTTCCTCAAATTACTTGACTGATTGTTATAGTGATTGTTAGACGACTTGTTACGACCTAAATACTCCTCCTCTCCCCCTCCCTCATCCTTAACCTCCTTAATTCTCTTACTGTTCCCTTCTGCTCCAACTGTTACTCCTCCCTTCCCACTTTCGTCCTTTTCATCACCGTTTCTATGTTCCTAAGTAACCGAATAGGACATAAGAACGAGCTAATTAAGGTCTGTTTATTCATTCTGAGCCTGAGGGGGAAGC
>NW_020869903.1:25000-27500 GCF_003789085.1 Penaeus vannamei | reverse complement strand
CATAAGTGTCATGTTCATACCGCAAATAACATGAACAAAAGATGGTACAAACGCCTCTGTCATAACACAGGCACGGGCACAGTGCTGGTACGACTGGCAGACGTGAACGACAATTCCCCCCGCCTGACACGACAGCTGTGGCAGGTGGAGGTAGATGAAACGTGGGGTTCGGGTCCGCAGAGTAATGTCACGCTGCTCGAGGTCACTGCCTCCGACCCCGATACAGCGAATTACTTCTTTTATCGGGTAAGTTTCGAGTGGCACTCTTTATTTTATTTATTTTTTTTTTGGCGTATTTTTGCCGTCTTTTCGCGTCTTTTTGGCACTCCTTTTTTTTTGGCGTATTTTTGTCGTCTTTTCACTCTTTTTGGCACTCTTTTTTTTTGGGTATTTTTGCCGTCTTTTGCACGATTTTTGGCACTCTTCTTTTTTTGGCGTATTTTTGCGTCTTTTGCACGTCTTTTTGTTTTTTGTCATTCTTTCTCTTTTTTTTGGCGTATATTTTTGTCGTCTTTTAGCGTCTTTTTTTGGCATTCTTTTTTTTTTTTGGCGTATTTTGTCGTCTTTTGCACGTCTTTTTTGGCACTTCTTTTTTTTTTTTGGCGTATTTTTGTCGTCTTTTGCACGTCTTTTTGGCACTCTTTTTTTTTTATTTTGGCGTATTTTTTGTCTTTGCACGTCTTTTTGGCACTTCTTTTTTTTTTTGGCGTATTTTTGTCGTCTTTGCACGTCTTTTTGCACTTCTTTTTTTTTTTTTTGGCGTTTTTTTCTTTTTGCACGTCTTTTGGCACTCTTCTTTTTTTTTGGCGTATTTTTGTCGTCTTTTGCACGTCTTTTTGGCACTTCTTCTTTTTTTTTTGGCGTTTTTTGCGTCTTTTCCGTCTTGGCACTCTTCTTTTTTTTGGCGTATTTTTGTTCGTCTTTTGCACGTCTTTTTTTTTTTTTGGCGTATTTTTGTCGTCTTTGCACGTTTTTTGCACTCTTCTTTTTTTTGGCGATTTTGTCGTCTTTTCGCGTCTTTTGCACTCTTCTTTTTTTTGGCGTATTTTTGTCGTCTTTTTCACGTCTTTCTGCTTTCTTCGTCACAACAGGATCGAGAGTTAGAGGTCTTAGTAATTGCTTGTTAGTTGTGTTTTAAGAGTATTTCTTTATTTTATTTTATTTTTTATTTATTTATTTTTTTTTATTATTATTTTTTTTTTTGCAGCATTCACATTACATTACTTTTGTTGGTCTTATATTGTTATGTTCTATTATCATTATTATCATTATTCATTATTATCATTATCGTTATTCATATATTATCATATTATTATCATTATCATATATATCATTATATCATTATCATTATTATCATTATCTTTATTATCATTATCATTATTATTTTTTTATCATTATCTTAATTGATGTTAGTTGTAGTAGAAGTTGTTGTAGTAGAACTGTTTTCATTGTTATTATTTTCATTATTATTTTTCTTTTTATTCTTTTGATTTCCATTATCCTTTTAGTTATTTTTTTATTATTCTTATTATTATCATTATCATTTTGTTGGTGGTGATGTTTGTTGTTGATTATTATTATTATCATCTTTATCATTATCATATCATATTATTATTATTATCATTTTTGTTATTATTATCATTATTATTTGTGTTGTTGTTTGTTGTTGTTGTCGTTTGTTGTTGTTGCTGTTATTATCCTTACCATTATTATCATATTTTTTTTTTAAACTATTAGTTTTTATCATCATTAATGTTATTATCATTGTTATCATTATCATCATTATTATTATATCATTATTATTATTGTTGTTGTTGTTATTGTTATTATTACGTTTACTATTATAATTATCATCATTATTATAATTGTCATCATTATCATTATTGTTATTATTTATTATATTATTATCATATTATTATCATTATTATCATTATTATCATCATTATTATTACTATTATCTATCATTAATCATGATCAGTATCATGCTATCACATTAATCATTATAATTACTATGCTATCACATCAGTCATCATTTTTTATATCAACGATAAGCTAAAGATTACAATATCAACATACACTCAAACGATAAGCTATTTACAATATTCATAAACTTATTCATAATTCTGTATACAATAATAATATTTGTTATAAAACGAATATCATTATCATAACCATTTCATAAAAATAATATTTGTTATAAAACAGACATTATCATCTTATTTCATTAAAATAATATTTGTTATAAAACAGATATTAATATCATAACCATTTCATAAAAATAATATTTGTTATAAAACAGACATTATCATCATATTTCATAAAAATAATATTTGTCATAAAACAAATATTATCATCATAACCATTTCATAAAAATAATATTTGTTATAAAACAGATATTATCATCTATTTCATTAAAATAATATTTGTTATAAAACATATATTATCATCATAACCATTTCATAAAAATAATATTTGTCATAAAACAAATATCATTATCATA
>NW_020869903.1:5000-12500 GCF_003789085.1 Penaeus vannamei | reverse complement strand
GGTCTTTTATGTATGGTATATATTATATATATATATATATATATATATATATATAGATGTGTGTGTTGTTGTGTGTGTGTGTGTGTGTGTGTGTGTTGTGTGTGTGTGTGTGTGTGTGTATGTTATGTATATATATATATTATATAATATATATATATATATATATATATATATATATATATATATATATATATATATATAATATAATATATATATACACACACACACATATAAATGGCTATACAAGACATTCACGTACGCACGTTTCAAATCTTATATTCCACTTTTATTATCCATAATCTCCTCTATTTTGTATCCTTTTTTAGTTTTCCTTTCATACCACAATCCCTTTTCTCCAACTGTGCCTCAGATATCAGAGACGACGCAGCTGGCAGTGGCGATGAATGAGTGTGCCAGCGTACGGCGGGTCCTGGCACTCGGGTCTCCTACCTGGCCCTCCCCTCGAGCGCTTCCCTCCGGGCCAGGACGGGGACCCCTCCTCGGTGGCCTCGCTTCCCTCCACTTCCCTACCTCTGCAGGTGAAGAAAGACCCTCCTTTAATGCTCTGCTTCTGTAATTGAGTGCCACCCCCCTCCCCCCTATAGATAGGACGCATCCCTCTAATCCCCCTCCTCCCCCTTACGCGGTCCTTTTGCAGGAGAAAGAGTCCCTCCTGTGGATGCTTCACTTCCCTCCACTTCCCTTCACTTCCCTCATTCTGAGTCTCCCTCCTGTAGATGCTTCACTTCCCTTCACTTCCCTCCACTTTCCTCATTCTGAGTCTCCCTCCTGTGGATGCTTCACTTCCCTTCACTTCCCTCCACTTTCCTCATTCTGAGTCTCCCTCCTGTGGATGCTTCACTTCCATTCACTTCCACTTTCACTTCCCTCCACTTCCCTTCACTTCCCTCCACTTTCCTCATTCTGAGTCTCCCTCCTGTAGATGCCACACATCCATCCACTCCCTCACTCTCCTGTGGTATGTAAAATCATCCACTCGTGCTATTGGTGAATATTCACGGTGGCTAGTTCAGCTGTACACCTTTGTACCACTGAACAACTTCAAAGCTATAGGTTTTATCGTAAATAAGGGTCCTCCTCCCTACGATAGATAGTATTTTTTCCGTCCTGTGATTAGCGAGTATATATTACTTGCCGTACTGTAGTACAGCCCTCCTGCATAGCTCCCATGCCCCTAATTAATGTTAATGGAGCTTAACCGACATGCAGTAGCACGTAAATTCTTCTCCCCTTTGACAGATGATTGCACCATTTCAAAAAAAAAAAAAAAAAAAAAAAAAAAAAAAAAAAAAAAAAAAAAAAAAAAAAAAAGTCTCCCTCCCTAGATTCATTACACTTTCCGCCCTACGTGACACTCCAATAATTCTACGAACACCCTCCGCTAACACGTACTCCTTAAAGGTTGTAGACATCAACACCACGTCCCTGGTTACTCCGCGCCTCAGGAACATGCAGCACTGTCACGTACACGAACCAGAGACATGTAGCCATAACTCATGTCTTAACGGCGGGAGATGCGCCAAACTCAGCGTGGAAAACAGGTGGAATCTCTCAAAAACGACATGTGTTCTGAATGAATCTATTTGTTGTTTGTGTATCGTTGTGTTGTGTAAGTATGATGTGATATGGAGTACTTGTTCTAATTCTGTCTGTCTGTCTGTGTTGCAATTATGATGTGGAGTACTTGTCTAATTGTCTGTCTATCTATCTGTTGCAATTATGATGTGAATATGATTACTTGTCTATTGCCTGTCTGTCTGTCTATCTATCTGTTTGCAATTTTGATGTGAATTGGAGTACCTGTCTAATTGTTCTGTCTGTCTGTCTATCTGTTGCAACTATGATGTGAATATGGAGTACCTGTCTAATTCTGTCTGTCTGTCTATCTGTTGCAAGTATGATGTGAATATTGGAGTACCTGTCTAATTGTCTGTCTGTCTGTCTATCTATCTGTCTGCTTATCTATCTATTCATTCATCTATCGGCCTGTCTCTTTGTCTATATATCAGTCTATTTGTCTGTCTGTCCATCTATCTATCTATCTATTTAATTGTCAATTTATCTACATGTCTGCATGTCTGCTTGTTTACCTATCCATTTATTTATCTGTCTGTCTGTCTGTCTATCTTGTCTGTCTGTCTTGTCTGTCTTGTCTGTCTGCCTGCCTGCCTTCCTGTCTGTCTGATCTGTCTGTTATCTGTTTGTCTGTGTGTCTGCCTGCCTGTCTGTCTGTCTTCTATCTGTTTGACTGTTTGTCTGTATGTGTCTGTCTGCCTGCCTGCCTCCCTGTCTGTCTGTCTGTCTGAGTGTCTATCTGTTTGTCTGTCTGTCTGAGTGTCTGTCTATCTGTTTGTCTGTCTTTCTGTGTATGTCTGTGTTTGTGTGTCTGTCTGTCTGCCTGGCTGCTCCCTGTCTGTGTCTGTCTGTCTGTCTGTCCTGTCTGTCTATCTGTTGTCTGTTTGTCTGTTTGTCTGTCTGTCTGTGTGTCTGTGTTTGTTTGTCTGTCTGTCTGTCTGTGTGTCTGTGTGTTTGTTGATGTCTGCCTATCTGTCTGTATGTCTACCTATCTGGCCATATATCCATATATTTGATGATTCGTGCATATACCCAGAGAGAGGGAGAAGGGAATCTCTGCTCATTCTGCCCCAAAAGAACGACCCGTCTGCCGCAGGTGCGTCTGCCCGGGCGGATCCTGGGGCCCGCGGTGCAAGGTGACCGCCCGTACCTTCTCTGGCGCGGGGTGGGCGTGGGTCCGAGCGCCGCCCTCGTGCCTGCCAGCCCGCATTTCCCTCCGCCTTCTCATCCGGCACCCGACCGGCCTCGTCTTCTATTCGGGCCCCATGGCGCCCACGCCGCGGGGTCCCGACGCCCCGCCCACGCCGCTCCTGGCGCTGCAGCTGTGGCAAGGCCGCCCGCAGCTACTGCTGGAGGGGCGGGGCGGTCCGCTCAAGGTGGAGCTCAACACCCCGCTGCACAACGGCCACTGGCACACGATCCACATCCAGCTGCACTCCAAGGTATGGACGGCGACTGTGGCGTATTGTCATTGTTATTTATGCTTTCGGGTGTTTCTTCTGTCCCTTTGTTTGTTTTGGTTTTCATTTGTCTTCTGATTTTGTTGTTTTCAAAGTTTCAAGGTCACCAAGAATGATTCGCAGGAGATTTGGAGTATTCATAGCTAATAATGGAAGTGTATGGAGTCTTGATGATGAGAATTCCTTGTTCAAGGGCGTAGTGATGATGCTGGACCTGTGTGGGCGGGGCTGGCAGGACAACACCATCGACAAGAACAACAGCAAGAACAGCAGCAACACCCACTGCTTGACTCGAGCTAGCTGGAGGAAACGGACGGCGACAGCGATTCGGTCTGGCCCTGGTTCGGCCACGGGGTGCTGCAGCTGGGCGGGATGGCCCACACGCCCGTGCGGCCCGAGGACCACGGCTGGACCGCGGCGCCCACCTCACGCCCGATGGAAGGCTGCGTCTCGGACCTGAGGTTCAATGGCCAGGTAAGATTTATGTGGAATCGCATCCGAGTGCGTGCAATGCTGTTCTGAGATTCCCTTCGTGACACAAGGGCCAAGTAACTGTTTCGTAGCTTCGCTGCAGTTGGTCGACCTGGGCGAGCCGGCCGCCAGCGAAGGCAGCGTGGGCGGCTGCCTGCCCCAGGAGGAGGCGTGCCTTGGGGCCATCCCTGGGTGTGGGCGCCGCGGGCGCTGCGTGGGCGGCTTGGAGCAGCCTGAGTGCGAGTGCGAACCCGGTTGGTCCGGCCTCGGCTGCAAGACTCCCACGGACCCCGTGGCGCTCGGGCGGGCGTCGTTCGTGAAGGTGGCGCTGTCGTTCACGCCCGCGCCGCACGTGCTGACGCTGCAGCTGCGGATGCGGACGCGGGGCGCACGGGACGGCCTGCTGGTCCGCGTCAACACGCACCAGGAGGACGTCGGTCTGGCCATGCATGTAATCTCCTCGCGGATCCTTCTCTCTCTCTCTCTCCCTCTTCCCTCTCCCTCCTCAATAAATCCCCGCCGTTCACAAGCCGGGTCCTCGGCTGCTCTGTCCCTTCCGGATTATGCCTCAGCCGTCTGTTCGGGAAGCTGGCTTGATGGCATAATGTTTCCCTGTCATCTGGCATGCGGCACCGCCCTTCCTCTCCCTGAATCCACCCAAGCTTCAAATCCCGTCAGTAGTCTCATTCCCAGGCAGTAAATAGGGAGATAAATAAGATGATAATAATTCCCCCGTAGAAACCAACCTCTCCTCATATCTCACATCTTTCGCTTTGTTTTATTTTCAGTATAAAGAAAAGGAAAAAATACCCGAAGATACAAGCATCACATTTCAGAACCTTTCATATATTTCGGATCTTTAAACAGAATTAGAATCTCTTTGTATCAACTCCATTAGTTTTCCTGTTTTTTTTTTTTTATAGAAAAAAGTAGAACAGTTAGCCCCCCCCCCCCCCCGAGACAGCCCCCTCCTGAAGGCATTACGCCCATATCCCCCCAGCTGCGTGCGGGCGTGCTGTGTGCCTCCCTGCGCGGCGGCGGGCGTGAGGAGCGGGTGGCGTGCGTGGAGGGGCGCCCCGTGAGCGACGGGTCATGGCACACCGTGTGGGCGGAGCGACACGGCCACAACCTGGTGGTGGGCGTGGACGACGGCGACGGGTGGCGGTGGAACGAGTCGCTGCCGGCGCTGGAGGGCGTGGACGAGGGCGGGGGCTGGAGTCCTCCGCCGCCCCTCCACGTGGACAAGAACGAAGGCATCACCGTGGGCGGGCGGCCTGAGTTTGCGGGCGTCAATCTGGTCACTGTCAGAGACGACTTGAAGGAAGGTAAATGGCAGATCTTTGGGCGTGTGATTGAGGAATTTCTTAGCTTTATTCTATGTTCTTTTCACTCTCTTAGACCACACACATACACACACACACACACACACACACACACACACACACACACACACACACACACACACACACACACACACACACACACACACCACACACACACACACACACACACACACACACCACACACACACACATTTACACACACACACACACGGCGCTTAGCCCGATCACACGTCAACAGCAACGTGCATTCACTTCCTAACCCGCTCCGCCTTCCATTCAGATACGTAAACGACTGTTGTTGCTGTGTTTGTGCAACGGAATCAAATCCTACTGCAAGAACCGGGAACTCTGGAAGCAAAGGCAGAGAAAAGAAACCATTTCCTGTTTACTGAAACATTACTGCAGGCAAAGGGATTGAGACATTCCGAAACTCGGCGAACGGAAAGGCGACTTGCCGTATAGCGACCGAAAGAGACAATGAAGTGGTTGTACGAATTATAGATAAACTTGAGCTTATCAAGAACGGTTTCATTTTATCGAATTGGTTGTACGAATTATAGATAAACTTGAGCTTATCAAGATCGGTTTCATTTTATCGAATTGGTTGTACGAATTATAGATAAACGAGCTTATCAAGAACGGTTTAATTTTATTGAATTGGTTGTACGAATTATAGATAAACGAGCTTATCAAGAACGGTTTAATTTAACGAATTGGTTTGTACGAATTATAGATAAACTTGAGCTTATCAAGAACGGTTTAATTTTATTGAATTAGTTGTACGAATTATAGATAAACGAGCTTATCAAGAACGGTTTCATTTTATTGAATTGGTTGTACGAATTATAGATAAACGAGCTTATCAAGAACGGTTTCACTTTATTGAATTGGTTGTACGAATTATAGATAAACTTGAGCTTATCAAGAACGGTTTAATTTTATTGAATTGGTTGTACGAATTATAGATAAACGAGCTTATCAAGAACGGTTTAATTTTATTGAATTGGTTGTACGAATTATAGATAAACGAGCTTATCAAGAACGGTTTAATTTTACTGAATTGGTTGTACGAATTATAGATAAACTTGAGCTTATCAAGAACGGTTTAATTTTATTGAATTGGTTGTACGAATTATAGATAAACTTGAGCTTATCAAGAACGGTTTCATTTTATCGAATTGGTTGTACGAATTATAGATAAACTTGAGCTTATCAAGAACGGTTTAATTTTATCGAATTGGTTGTACGAATTATAGATAAACTTGAGCTTATCAAGAACGGTTTCATTTTATTGAATTGGTTGTACGAATTATAGATAAACTTGAGCTTATCTAGAACGGAATTGGTTGTACGAATTATAGATAAACGAGCTTATCAAGAACGGTTTAATTTTATTGAATTGGTTGTACGAATTATAGATAAACTTGAACTTATCAAGAACGGTTTAATTTTATTAAATTGGTTGTACGAATTATAGATAAACTTGAGCTTATCAAGAACGGTTTCATTTTATCGAATTGGTTGTACGAATTATAGATAAACTTGAGCTTATCAAGAACGGTTTCATTTTATTGAATTGGTTGTACGAATTATAGATAAACTTGAGCTTATCAAGAACGGTTTCATTTTATTAATTTGGTTGTACGAATTATAGATAAACTTGAGCTTATCAAGAACGGTTTAATTTTATCGAATTGGTTGTACGAATTATAGATAAACTTGAGCTTATCAAACGGTTTCATTTTATCGAATTGGTTGTACGAAGTAGAGATAAACTTGAGCTTATCAAGAACGGTTTCATTTTATCGAATTGGTTGTACGAATTATTGATAAACTTGAGCTTATCAGGAACGGCTTAATTTTATTGAATTGGTTGTACGAATTATAGATAAACTTGAACTTATCAAGAACGGTTTCATTTTTTTGAATTGGTTGTACGAATTATAGATAAACTTGAGCTTATCAAGAACGGTTTAATTTTATCGAATTGGTTGTACGAATTATAGATAAAACGAGCTTATCAAGAACGGTTTCATTTTATTGAATTGGTTGTACGAATTATAGATAAACGAGCTTATCAAGAACGGTTTTAATTCTATTGAATTGGTTGTACGAATTATAGATAAACTTGAGCTTATCAAGAACGGTTTAATTTTATAGAATTGGTTGTACGAATTATAGATAAACGATCTTATCAAGAACGGTTTGATTTTATTAAATTGGTTGTACGAATTATAGATAAACTTGAGCTTATCAAGAACGGTTCAATTTTATCGAATTGGTTGTATGAATTATAGATAAACGAGCTTATCAAGAACGGTTTCATTTTATTGAATTGTACGAATTATAGATAAACTTGAGCTTATCAAGAACGGTTTCATTTGATTGAATTGGTTGTACGAATTATAGATAGGCGAGCTTATCAAGATCGGTTTCATTTTATTGAATTGGTTGTACGAATTATAGATAAATTGAGCTTATCAAGAACGGTTTCATTTTATCGAATTGGTTTACGAATATATAGTTAAACTTGAGCTTATCAAGAACGGTTAATTTTATCGAATTGGTTGTACGAATTATAGATAAACGAGCTTATCAAGAACGGTTTAATTTTACTGAATTGGTTGTAC
>NW_020869902.1:47500-52994 GCF_003789085.1 Penaeus vannamei | reverse complement strand
TATCTCTCTATACTCTCATCTCAGTTTAACTCTCTCTCTCTCTCGTCTCTGCTCTCTCTCTCTCTCTCTCTCTCTCTCTCTCTCTCTCTCTTCTCTCTCTCTCTCTTCTCTCTTCTCTCTCTCTCTCTCTCTTTCTCTCCCTCCCTCCCTCTCCTCTCTCTCCCTCTCTCTCTCTCTCTCTCTCTTTATCTCCCTATCTCTTATCATTACAAGCGCATCTGACGCTTGCTTTCGCCCGACGGTTATTGCAGCGTCACCAGCGGAAGCACCTGCGCCGGGGAAGAGGACTCGGCCGGCAGGAGAGGAAGAAGAAACGTAAAAAAAAACCCTGGGGAGAACGTCGCGACAAGGGGCAAGACGCAAGCAATAACAGGAATGATTGTGATAGAAGAAAGTTTCGTTTTTTTTTTTTTTTGCTCTCTTCTGCCTTTTATGATTCGTTATTTCTTTTCGCTTATTTTCTCTTCCTCTCTCCTGTTCCTTTCCCCTCCTGCTTTCTCAATTTCTCTCTCTTAGTCTTCTTCCCACTCTCTCCCCCCTCTCTCCGTTTATTCATTCATTCATCATTTGCTCCCTTTTCTCCCCCTGCCCCCTTCTCCTCCTTACTCCCTTTCTCTCCCCTCCCTCTTCTCCCCCCTCACAAATCCTCCCCCCTCCTCCCACTTTACTCACTCCTTTTTCTCTCCCCTCCTTCTTTTCTCCCCCTCCCCCCTCCCCCCTTACTCCTTTTCTTCCTCCCCTCCCCCCTCCCTCCCCCCTTACTCCTTGTTTTCATCTCCCCTCAACCCCCCTTACTCCTTTCTCTCCCCTCCTTCTTCTCCCTCACCCCACTTACTCCCTTTTCATCTCCCCCCTCACCACCCCCCCTTACTCCTTTTCTCTCCCCTCCTTCTTCTCCCCCTCCCCCCCCCCTTACTCCTTTTCTCTCTCCCCTCCTTCTCCCCTCTCCCCCCCCTTACTCCTTTTTTCTCTCCCCTCCATCTCCCCCCTCCCCCCCCCCCTTTACTCCTTTCTCTCCCCTCCCCCCTTACTCCCCCTTCTCTCCTCCTTTCTTCCCCTCCCCCCTTTTTCTCCCCCCCTCCCCCCCCCTTACTCCTTTTCTCTCCCCTCCTTCTTCTCCCCCTCCCACCCCCTTACTCCTTTTTCTCCTCCCTCCTTCTCCCTCTCACACCCCCTCTCCCTCAGGGTAACAGGAAGTGGGACTGCTTCATTTGCATCTGTGATTCGACCTCGTTTGGGAGAACAACAGCGGGACTCTGGAGGTGGGGGAGGGGGGCGGGGGCAGGTAGGGAGGGGGAGGGGGGGGCGTTCTGTCGATGTCTCCAGCAACTGCTCCTCTGCCACGCCCCTCGCCCCTGCTGCTGGACCCGGGAACAAGGATTTTGTGGCGGTTTTTATGCACGGATGTATGTCTGAATACTTTTTTTTTTTTTTTTTTTTTGTACACATACATGCACATGCATACATACATATTGATATATATATGATATAGGCAATTTGCATCTATATAAATATTTGTAGCATTTGATGTGTATCTGCGTGTATTCTTATTCAAATCCCCATTTAAGGAAAGTGATCCTTGACGTAAGTAAGTGGCGCGTGGTTTGAAATCTGAAGTTAATGCTAATGACCGCCCGCGGCTCTTGGCTCGATCACCTGAGAAGGAAGTTGCACCTCAAAAAAAAAAAAAAAAAAAAAAAAAAAAAATTTATCCTTGGAACCATTTATCATCGTGTTACCCCCCCCCCCCTCTCTCTTCCCCGCCTTGAAAAGGAAAACAAGTAAATAGTAAAATGGCCAATAAATAAATGAAAAACTACGTTAGCTACTCGATTGAATCTTAGATATACGACAGCTGCATCTAACAAAAAGTAGATATTGACTCGGGCTTTTAACATACCGCGTTTTGCCGATAATGAAATCTGGGTCTGCAACACATTATGCAGTATATTGTATTTATTTAACGACTTCCGTCCTGTTTGACTTGAACTTCCACGATTTATGTTAGTAATTCAAGTATTGTAATGAATTCAAACCTAAGGATGTATATATACAGTTTGTATACATGCGCATATACAAACACACAAGTATGTGTAAATGTGTATGTGTATGTGTGTGAGTTTTGTGTGATATAGTATATATGTATATTAGATGATATAGAGAAGAGAGAGAAGAGAGAGAGAGAAGAGAGAGAGAGAGAGAGAGAGAGAGAGAGAGAGAGAGAGAGAGAGAGAGAGAGAGAGAGAGAGAGAGACAGACAGACAGACAGGCAGACAGAGGGACCTGACATTTGTTTAGCCCTCGATGTCAATTTATGTAAATTGAGATTAACTGGTGCGTTTAACTTACTAACTTTGATATATACAATACGGCATAACTATGTTCATCCCTAACTTTCGCATGTGTATCCAAACACCAGTATTTTTTGCAATTCTATTTTTTCCACTTTTGTATTTCTTTTTTTCTCTTTATTTAAGAATAGATAATTATACATGGGTCTCCCTCCGTCACACTGAAATGCTAAAAAACAACAACAACCACACTTTAGTGAAGAAAAAAAAGTAAAAAATGCCCAGACGATTTTAATCTTCGTACTCAGAAGAAGTTTAATACAAGGGAAAATATATAGAAAGGGCGTTGCTCCAGTAGAGAACCCCATAACTTAAACCCCTAATAACCACCTAGATTTCAATTGCACAACTCTTAATGTCTGTGTTGAAGGGTCGAAGGGACCACCAACGACCATTTACCATCCGGGACTCGCGGGAACAACCCATTTCACTCACTTCCTCCGCCTATCTTCTCCTCCGCCTATCTTAAAGCATCTCTTTGTATCTCATTACAAGATCTTATCTCGCGCCGGAGGATCGCCCACACGCCTCTCCATCGACTCCTGGGAGAGCACCGAGATACCGATCTTTAGGTATCGCTTTATTGAAGGCCGAACGAGTGATGCCGCTGTCGTTAGGGTAGTTCGGGTGGGCGTGCGAGGGGCCTAACGCCCGCGATGGAAGGGGCTGTTTGGGCGTGAGGGCGGCTGGGCTTGTGTGTTCTGTTTCTCTGTGTGTCTCCTTCTTCTCTATTTTAATTATTGTTATCAATTTTGTTTTGATTTGCACTTCTAGCTATCGCGTTGCATGCTTTGTCTGTCTGACTCTCTCTCTCTCTCTCTCTCTCTCTCTCTCTCTCTCTCTCTCTCTCTCTCTCTCTCTCTCTCTCTCTCTCTCTCTCTCTCTCTCTCTCTCGCTCGCTCGCTCTCTCTCTCGCTCTCGCTCTCGCTCTCTGTCTCTCTGTCTGTCTGTCTGTCTCTTCTCTCTCTCTCTCTCTTTTATCTCTTCATTATCTCTCTCCATCCCTCCGCCCTCCTCTCTCTCGTTCCTCTCTCTCTCTCTCTCTCTCTCTCTCTCCTCTCTCTCTCTCTCCCGCTCGCTCTCTGTCTGTCTGTCTGTCTGTCTGTCTCTCTCTCTCTCTCTCTCTCTTCTCTCTTTTATTCTCTTCATTTATCTATCTTTCTCTCCATCCCCTCCGTCCCTCCTCTCTCTCCTTCCCTCATCTCTCTCTCTCTCTCTCTCTCTCTCTCTCTCTCTCTCTCTCTCTCTCTCTCTCTCTCTCTCTCTCTCACTTTACCTCCACCATCTCTTCTTTTTTCTTCTTCTTCCTCCTTTGTTCAAGACTTCCTGTCAAGCAAGCAAGTCAGACCACATCGCTGTTTTTGGTTCGATATGATACACTTCGCTGGAGGATTCTCAAAAAAAAAAAAAAAAAAAAAAAAAAAAAAAAGGGATCTTGAACACTCTCTTGACTGTGTAATGAGAACCACACCTTTCTTGGTTGTCAACTTGGTATTTTTTAGCTGACTTGACCTTCAAAAATGGTTTATGATGTAGTGTATCATATTTTTTTTTTCTCTCGTGTGATTCTGACTCATCATTTTTTATTATTTTTTCTATATATATATAAACATATTTAGGTGCTTATTTATCATCACATTATCTTTAGTTTATTACCGTTTGATAGCAGTGAAAACGTTAAATATCTCTTCGTGAGTCAGCCGATAGATATGAAGTGAATTATCCTGATAGAAACTTGGTGAAACGATGTGGAAAATGGTGAAGAAAATAGGTGTATGACTGATATGGGCATGAAATATATACAAATAATGACCGTTTGGGGTGAAATGTGCGTGTGTGGAAGAAGATATAAACATTTATAAAGATAAATACATATAAACAAAATACAGAAAGAGAGATAGAGAAAAGAGAGAGAGAGCGCGCGGGACGGAGGGAGGGAGAGAAAGAGAGAAAGATAGACAGATGTATGCATTAATATAAAATTGCTGATAATAATGATATATACATTCACATACAACACACACACACACACACACACACACACACACACACACACACACACACACACACACACACATACATGGTTTGCAGAACGAAATCTGAACGGCTTCCAACCCGGCCTCTGGTTTTGTCCCCGGTCTCCGCGGTCCCGAGTCCCGTCGGTCCGAAGTTGCAGAGAATTTTGATGCCTTTGCTTCCCTTTCCAGTATTGAAAACAAATTAAATGAGATGACTATTGTAAGGAGAAATTCGGTGCCAGATATGTATACCACACACACACATACGCACGCACTAAACTGTAGAGTTTGGTCTGGCAAAAAAATATTTGGTCAAATTCTGTCCGCGCAGATGTAGTTCTCAGGTAACTTTCCGCGCACGCTTACTTATTTTCTAAATCATCTTCCGCGCATCATAATCTTTTAACTTTTCCGCGCACTTGTTTCCTCATCCGTCCGCAGATCCGTCCGCGCAAATGTAGGCAAAATTATGTTTTCCGCGCATGAAAAAATGTAATATTCCCCTCGCAAGAAAAATACTCTACAGTCTGGCACACATTGCCAGTGATCGCAACGACTGCCTCATTCAATCCCTTTCTCCTTTGATATCTAAAAATAGCTCTCATTATATTCACAAACATGTAACGTAGATCGATCCCAAAATCTCTTCACCCACAGAATCGCTCGCTCACAACTATCCGTAATATCTTAATGAAGTTCTTAAAACACAGATGGTTACTTTACTTCCGTAGCAAATTAAGAATATTGTCTTTAATAGGCTAACAGACCTCACGCCCACCCGTCGCCGCAGCCAGCACGCCCACGCAGCAACCACTAGATCCCATATTGAAAAAACCGCCCAAACCCTTGTTCATGTAACCCGAGCTCCCCGTCCTTACACCACCTCGCCATAGAGACCATTTTAGCTCCAAACCATCACGCGGTACTCAACTGTCTATCACCGTAATGGTCACGATCGAGATAGAAAACGACCGGTAGCGCTTAAGGGGGGACTGAAGTGCTGTGAAGGACGGTACTGTGTCGCAGGGGGAGTGGGCGAGACTGCTCTTGGTCTGCAACCCTTCGGCGAGGGGGCGGGTGGGGAGGGGGTGGGTGGGGTGAGAGGGGGCTGGCTGGGTGTGACGG
>NW_020869902.1:32500-35000 GCF_003789085.1 Penaeus vannamei | reverse complement strand
TTGCACTCCGTAAGTATTAATACAATAAGCGTTTTTGGTTTGTCAATAGTCAGCTCAGTCTCTTGCGATTATCGATGCGTGCAGTTTTGGGGAGGCAAAGAGGGTGAGGCGGAGGGTGGGTGGGTGGGGGGGGGGGTCTGCTTGCTTGGTGTACTTGTTTTTTATTTATTTAATTTATTTATTTATTTTATATTTATTTTTTTTTTTTGTAATTATGTGGAAGTGTTTACAATAGAGAAAAAAAATTAAATTGATGGGTAGATTTCGCAGTTTCCGTTTTCTGGTGTGGACGTATATTGCGATTTTTCTTGTTATTAGTTTATTGTGCACTGGGCCAGGGAGTTGTCGGAATATCATCTGAATTTGCTCCGGGCATGAGCATTAACATGTCAGAAATAGCAAAAGTCGTATTTATAATCCTAGCAGTTTTTAGGATTTCAGCCTTATATTCGCCTATGCCTTACCATACAGACTGGCAACAAAGCCATTTATCTTCCCTCCCTCTTCTTTCTCTCTCTTCTCTCGCCAGCAATTCCACCCTCCCCCCCCTGCCCCCCCTCTCTCCCTCCCACCTCCCATGCTCCACCCCTCTCCCTCCCTAACCCCCACGCTACCCCCCCGGCCCCCTGCCACTCTTTTTTCCCCACGTACTTACTCCCCCGTCCTTCTCCCCCCTTCTCTCCTCCCGTCCCTATTGCCCACTCCTTTCCCGCCCTAACCTCCCCCCCCCCGTCCTCCCCCCCCTCTCCCTCTCCTCCCTTCCCCCCCTTTCCCCGCGACCTCCCCCCCCCCCCGTCCTCCCTCCCCCTTCTTCTCCCTCCCTCCCTTTGCCCACTCCTTCCCCGCGTACCTCCCACTCCCGCCTTCCCCCCCTCCCACTACACCCCCCTCCCCTCCTTCCCCCATCTCCCCCACACGTACCCACCCTCCACTCTCCTCCCCCTCCAACACCCCCCCCCCCTTGCCCACTTCTTCCCCCCGCTCCCTTCAGCCGGCTTCTCTTCGACACCGGTAACTCTTATCTTATCTCTGCGGTACATCTCGCCATCATCAGCTGCCGATCTCTTTGAGTTTCCTCTCTACCCTTTTATCTCCTTTGGCGATGCTTTGCCGATAAGGAACGGTTTAAACGTCTTGCGGGAGAAGCTGTTTCTGTGTATCATTTCTTTTTTTTTCTTTTTTTTTCTTTGTTTTTATTTTTTTTCTTTTTTTTATGTTTGGCTCTTTTCATATCCTTGTTTTTCTTCTTCTCATCATTCTTTTTTGGCATTGTCTAGCTTCAATTTAGCTTCTCTCTGCTTCTACATCAAGCAATCTTTCTCTCCCAACCCCATTTCTCTTCACACGCCCTTCTCACGCCCTCCTGCATTCTCTCCGCCCATCACCCTTATCTCCCCCCCCCCCATCCATCGCCCTCGCCCCCCCCCTCTTTGCCTCCTGAGACCCCCAACCCCCATTCAAAAATTCCGTACAATATACCCAAAATTACCAGTGTACGGACTGACCATCGACACGGACACACTTCTCGCTCTACGACCTTACGACAAGGAGCAGTGAGTCGGGTATTGTACTTTCCGAGGGTGGTAGTGTTGGCCGAGAGGGCACGTGGCGGAAGCCCCTTGGCGGTCGCGCGCGGGTGGCGGGAGAAGTGGGGGGGAGGGGAGGGAAGGGTTTGGAGTGTCCAGAACTTCATTTTTTGGTTTGTATATTTGGCATGGATGTGTATTATATTTCTTTTTCCTTTCTTTTGTTCTATTCATTCTCTCTTCCATTTTTTCGTTTCTTCTTGTTACTCTTCTAATGTACGCTTCTAATCGTCAAACATGATCATACGCCGTCATCATCTCAAATCATTGTCAAATCATCCTCATCATCTCCTGTATTATCATTATCCATATCATCATTATGGACATCGTCGTCGTCATCATTATCACCATCTGTATCAATATCCTCGGCATCATCATCATCATCATCATTGGCATCAATCAATATCATCACATCACACATTGCATCATCATCATCATCATCATCATCGGCCATCACTCATCATCAAATAAATAATAATAATATAATCATCTCTTGATTGTCATTATCATCACATTATGGACATCGTACGTCGCGCCATCATAATCATCCCAGCAGCAACATCAATATTATCGTCATTTTCATCATTTTCATCATCCTCTTTTCTCTCCCTTTCTCCATTCTATCTGTCATTTTCCTATATTATTCCTTATCCTTTTATTCATCTTTTGCCTGACGATTTATCTCCTCGCAACAGCTTCTCAATCAAAATCTTTTGTCGTCCTCCGCCCACTCCAGCCGAATCACCTTCACCCGCACGCCCACGACTTCACATTATCACCGCATTAATATCTATCTTATTTCCGCCCATTCCGCCCGCCCACCCACTCTTTCACTCGCCTCCTCTCACGCCACGCTGGCCGCCCACCCCACACTCTATCTCCAGTCTCTCTTTCTCACTCTTCTCTCCGCCCAT
>NW_020869902.1:10000-12500 GCF_003789085.1 Penaeus vannamei | reverse complement strand
GATTAGCTTCGAAAACAGTAAACGCTTTAAAGCAAACGTCAAATAAGTTCATAAAACCACGCTGATGACTGGCGGTAAAAAGTCTGATTTGAATTATAAGAAAGTCAAGTATTATTTTGACATCGTATAAAGCTATTTGATTATCCTCATTACTAAGGAATGACGCTCCTGATCTTTGTTGCTGAGTCAGGATCAATATGTGACAAGAATAACTTTACAATATACTTTACATTTAATATGCGGGAAAATTTGTTTATTTTTTAATGTACTTTTGTTTATCGGCTATGACTGGAACGATTCTTTAAATGTATGAAGAATGACTGTAAAATGCAAAGGAGGCTTTTTTTTGCTCGTTATTAGTAACGAATAAGAATAATGATACACAGGCGTGGGCAAGCTGTAGTACATTTGATACATGGTCAAAGCATTATATAATAGTATTACTGAGCGAATCGAAATGTGGTGTATGATGTCCGTAGAGTTACGCCATGTTTTCGCGGTTATGCATGTTTTAACCTTTTGTGCCTGGGATGGGATGTATGTACGCACATGTCATGTCCACTACGAGTTTAGTTTATTGATTGCGTTTTTAAAGAATGGTTCTATAGGTGCTTAGTCATCAAGTAGTCCATTAATTACCCAGCCAATCTCATATGTTTACACTTTCCTTGAATTTCGATAATATATTCACATATATATTCATGTATTGTTATTGATACCATTAATAACAGCATCATAACCATAGTCAATAATAACAATAACAAAAGCATCGAAGTCAACAGAGGCCTAATAATTAACATCTTGGTGGCTGAGTACCTGTGGAGCCATCTATTTGTAAACACATTTCACAAAAAAGGAGGACTTAACATATTCCCGGCGGCAATGAGACAAAAAGAGGAAGAAGAAAAAGGTATATGTATATTTATACATGTGTGTGTGTGTTACTTTGTGTGTGTTTGCGTGTGTGTATGTGCGTTTGTGTTTGTTTGTGTGTGTGTATGTATGTATGTTTGTGTTTGTGTGTGTGCTTGTGTTTATGTATGTTTGTGTGCGTATGTGTGTGTATGCGTGTATGTATGTATGCATGTATGTATGTTTGTGTTTATGTGTGTTTTTGTTTGTGTGGATGCATGTATGAATATTAATGTGTTCGTGTACATGTCCTCACTCCATATTTCAGACCCTCAGCCCTAATTTCCCATCCACCCTATCCGGCACATCCCTCCCCTCCATCACATACCCCCCCCCCCCCTCCACAGCGCACCACACAATCCCTCCTCCGCGATTCCCCGGCCGAGCGCTTCCCCCTGTCGATTCCTCCTCATAGCCGGTCCATTAGCCTCAAAAATCCTTTTCGCAGCCCTCTAACACCCTCCTTAACATCTCCCCTTTCCCTGCCCTCATGTCCCAACCGGAGCCCGAGGTCACGACATGTGGTAATGACCGATTAAAGGTCGGTCTTTATTACTCAACTCGGGTCATAAACCAGCGAGTGGGCTTGAAGTTTCCGAGCCCGGGATGGGAGAGCGAATTTTTTTTCCTTTTTTCTTTTTTTTTTTTCCTTTTTTTCTTCTATTTTTTCAAATGTTTCGTAGCGTGTTTGCTCGTTTATTGAAATGTGAAAGAGCTGAAGGGTGGGAAAAAGTGCCTTTTTTTCTCCCTTTTTTTCAGTTCCATTGGGTCGTAGATTACTCTTTTTTATATAAATTTCGTGCACGTTCGAACTCCATTACCCCTTTTACAAGAGATTTCAGAGTTACTACTTGTTAATTGCTCTGATGTTTTCGGCAGATGAATGCGAGAAACAAGATGAAACAGAAAATTTGGATTTCTTTCGAGTTAACATATAAGAATAATTATTGTAGCAATAATGATAGTGATGTGATGATGATAATAATAATGGTATTGATAATAGTAATAGCAGTAATGATGATAATAGTAATAACACTAATAATAATTATGGTAATGGTAATAACATTGCAGAGATGATTATAATGATAACAATAATAACAAAAAATATAATGATAGAAATTATAATGAAAATAATGACAATGATATAATAACAATGATGATGATGATGATGATGATGATAAGGATAATGATGATAACGATAATGATTATAATTATAATAATAGTAATAATAGTAATGATTGTGATAATAATAACAACAACAACAATAATGATAATAATAATGATAATAACAATAATAACAATAGTAATAATAGTAATAATGAGAACAATAATAGTAATGATAATGTCATCAATGATAATGATTGTAGTAATGATAATGATGTTAATGATAATTTTGGTAATAAAAAATAATAGCACTAACAATAATGATGATGATTATTATTCTAATAATGATAAATATTAATAACGATAACAATAATGATAATGATAATGATGAAAATAGTAGTAGTAGTAGTAGTAGTAGTAGTAGTAGTAGTAGTAGTAAGTAGTAAAGTAGTAGTAGTAGTTAGTAGTAAAGTACTACTATGAT
>NW_020869902.1:0-5000 GCF_003789085.1 Penaeus vannamei | reverse complement strand
CAGCGGGCGCATGGGTAGTGGGCACGCGCCTTCACCGCCCACCCCTCGCCTCTCTCCCCCGCCCACCCCGCCCACCCCGCCACCCCGCCCAACCCGCCCACCCGCCCACCCGATCTCCATGCGCGTCGTCATGCAAATTCACCGGCGGGAAGTGAAAGTTCTGTGTGCGTGAGCGATGTCCCGCAGGATTATTCTGACTCGATTTGTATCTCCTGCGCAGCGAGAGGGTCGTGCAAGACTCAGTGGCTGTGTATATGTGAGGGAAAGAGAGCGAGAGAGAGAGAGAGAGGAGAGAGAAGAGAGGAGAGAGAGAGAGAGAGAGAGAGAGAGAGAGAGAGAGAGAGAGAGAGAGAGAGAGAGAGAGGGAGAGGGAGAGGAGAGAGAGAGAGAGAGAGAGAGAGAGAGAGAGAGAGAGAGAGGAGAGAGAGAGGAGAGAAGAGGAAGAAGAGAGAAGAGAGAGGGAGAGATAGACGGAGAGAAGAGATAGATAGATAGATAGATAGATAGATAGAGAGATAGAGATAGAGAGAGAGAGAGGGTGAGAGAAAGTTCATCATACTGTGAGTTCTTGCAGCTAAGAGAGAAAAGATTCTTTTGTTTCTCTCTCTCTCTCCATCTTTTCCTGGATTTCGGTTGTCGAGGTTGCAGTCTCTCATAAATTTCAGCGCTTGTACTCTCCGCCTTCAGGATTTTTTTGCGGTTAATGTTGGAAAGGGTTAAGTTTTGCCCGTGTTTGCACTGAGCTTATGTCGCCGGGTGGAGTCTGATTTACTTTAGCCTCAGTCACGTGCACATTATCTTTATATATATTCATTTATCTATTTATCTGTTTGTTTATATATCTATTTCCTTTATTCCTTCCTCTCATACTCTCCCCTTCTTTTTCGCCATCCATTCATCCCCCTCCCCCTTTTTTCTTTCCACTCCTCTCTCTCTCTCTCTCTCTCTCTCTCTCTCTCTCTCTCTCTCTCTCTCTCTCTCTCTCTCTCTCTCTCTCTCTCTCTCTCTCTCTCTCTCTCTCCTCTCTCTCTCTCTCTTCTCTCCTCCCCCCTCTCTCTCTCCTCCTCCTCTCCCCCCCTCTCTCTCTCTCCCCCCCTTCTCCTTCTCTCTCCTTCCCCCTATCTCTCTCTCCTTTGCCTTCCTCTCTCCCTCCCGTTTTTTTATCACTATGTAGTGCTTAGAAGCTTTCAGTGGTTCGGTCTGTCCAAACAAGACAAAAATAATCCACGTTTTATTAAGGATTTTTTTTTTTTACAGTCTTTTAACCATATTTTGGGCGATTTTCTTTTCCAATTTTCTTCTAACAGAAAGGTAAACTAAACTCATTTTTCCCCTTCCCCATCCTTTTCTTTTTTTCTGTGTTCTTTATGATTATCTTTTGCTATTGCTGTTATTATTCATTTTTTATTGTTTTTATCCTCTTTATTTTCTTTTTTTTCGCCTCCCCTTCCGTCTTCTTTTTTATTAACGTTGTCTATTCTCCTATCATTTCTCCCCTCTCCCTCTTTCTCTTATTAGTCTTCTCTCTCTCTCTCTCTCTCTCTCTCTCTCCTCTCTCTCTCTCTCTCTTCTCTCTCTCTCTCTCTCTCTCTCTCTCTCTCTCTCTCTCTCTTCTCTCTCTCGTTCTTTCTCCTCCCAACCCCCCTCTCTTGCAACACAAACCTGCTTTTTTCATTCATGTATCTAGACCCATCTTTCCCCCTTTTCCTTCTTTTCCCTCTTTCTTCTCCTCTTTTTTTCTCCTTCCCTTTCATCTTCTACGCAACCCTCTTTTTTTCAACCTCTTCCACGTCTTTCCATTCTTTCATTCGATTCCCAACATTCCTTCAACAGACTGTCACTCTTTCCATCTCAGCGAAGGAAACTGTCGCCCAGGTTGTTGTCAATGCTGAAAGATTTTGCCGGCCGTTTTTTTTCTGTTTTCCTTTCATTGATTTTTTTTTTTTTTCTCTCTCTACTCCGTTCTCTTTCTCTCTCGTTCTGTGGCTCAGTCTGACTGTTTGGATTGCTGTTTGTGTGTTCTTTATCTTTGTCTAGGTGTTTGTTTGTTTACATCTCTCTCTCTCTCTATCTATCTATCTATCTTTTTATCTCTATCTCTCTATCTATCTGTTTATTTATCTTTCATCTATCTATATCTATCTTTCTCTATCAATCTATCTATTCATCTCTCACTCTCCCCCCTCTTCATTTCTCTTTTTTTTATTTCTCACTCTTGTCAATCTCCCTACCATCCATACTTCCGTGCTCAACCCCCCCTCCTTTCACCACCTTCCCCTCAAACCCCACCTACCCCCATAGCCCCCCACCCCCACCGTGCCACGTGCGAGCCCCTCGACTGACAGACCGCCCTGTGACCGACAACCCGACCAACCGACCAAGACCCTGCTCGCGGCCACCCAGAGCGAAGGGCGAAAGAGAGAGGGAGAGAGGGGATAGAGGGGGAAAGGAGGAGAGAGATGGAGGGGAGAAGGGGAGAGAGGGAAGAGGGAGGGGAGGGGAAAAGAGGATAGAGGGAGGGAAGAAGAGGAGAGAGAGGGGAGGGGAGAAGGGGATAGAGGGAGGGAAGAAGGGGAGAGAGAGAGAAGGGGAGAAGGGAGAGAAGGAGGGAGAAGGGGAGATGGAGAGATAGGGGAGAGAGGGAGAGAGGAGAGGGAGGGAGGGAGAAGGAAAGAGAGAGGGAGGGGAAGGGAAGAGGGAAGGAGAGAGGGGGGCAGGGGAAGGGGGAGAGAGAGGGGAGACAGACCCCGATCACTAAAACGCTTGCTAATGGCTCTTGTCAGCCGCAACCGGATGCTGTGCGGATTACCAGGGCTGTCCTCTCATCCGGCCGGACTTTTTGAAAAGGGCGTTGAGCTGTTCGGTGTAATGAGGGAGGGATAAGGTAGGGGGGGCAAGGGAGGGATAGGTAGGGGGGCCAAGGGAGGGATTAAGGAGGAGGAGAAGGACGAGGGGAAAGGGAGAGGTAGAATAGGTAAGGGTGAGGGGGAATAAGCAAGAGGGAAGGGAATAGGGGAATGTGGAGAGGGAGAAGGAAGGAGAGAAGGGGTAAGGAAAGAAGGTGGAAGAGGGAAGGGGAGAAGGAGACTGTGAGGGAGACGGAGCGAAGGGAGAGAAGGGAGAAGGAAGTGGAATGAAGGAGAGAGAGCAGGAATGTGAATGGCAAGGGAGAGGGGAGAAAGAAAGGAAAGAGATAAAGGGGGAGAGGAGGGAGAAGGAAGGAGGGAAGGGGGAGCGGAAAGTGATGCTGTAGGGCCAGATGTGGAAGGCAGAAAGGTGATGGAGGAGGTTTCAAAGGATAATGATAGACAGATCGATAGATAGAGCAGCAGAAATATTGAGAGACAGATAGATAGATAGACAGCCATACAGAAAGCCTGTTAGGTACTGCCTTTATCTATTCATTTATCTATTTATTTATCATTTATCTATTTTTAGAGAGATAGGTATATTGATAGACAACAAAAACTCACTGATAGATAAATATTGAGGACGTTATATGGACATCGCTACTGAATGTCTAATAAACTGCATTCCGTATTGACAGAATCATGATAATCAACGTAGATATAGACAGATAAATAGATAAATGAATAAGAAAAAAAAGACAAAAAAAAGTCAGATAATTAGACGATTCCAGGAGACATAGCGACTGCATATTTACAACACACTAAAAGCTTGTTGTCCGCTGGTTATAGTTATAAATTATCCGGAGCGACGCAGTTACGCATTCCTCGCAGACTTCATTATGAAAACATTCGCATCATAAGAAAAAGAGGGTTGACCACAATGACATTTTTTTTCTTTTTTTTTTTTTGTCTACCCTCGGAATTTTCTGATGTATAAGTGATCATCTCTTATTAGACACAAATAGATGAATAAATGAATATATATATATATATATATATATATAATATATATATATATTATATGTGTGTGTTGTGTGTGTGTGTGTGTGTGTGTGTGTGTGTGTGTGTGTGTGTGTGTGTGTGTGTGTGTGTGTGTGTTGTTGTGTGTGTGTGTGTGGTGTGTGTGTGTGTGTGTGTGTGTGTGTGTGTGTGTGTGTGTGTGTGTGCATACACACAGAAACACACACACACACACACACACACACACACACACAACACACACACACACATATGTACATGAATGTCTAACTCTCAACTTCTGATGTTGAAATAGTCATGTTCCAAATCATAATAAGAAATGTATATTTACGATGATTTTGTGTTTTTTTTTTTTTTTTTTTCACAAATCCTCGCCCCCAAAAAGGCTTTACTGAAATACCACTAAGGGCATACATTCTAAAGAAATCATTTTAGCGATTTTTTTTCTTTCATTACAAAAAACGCAATATTTTCCCTTTTACCCAGAGAGAGAGAGAAAGAGAAAGAGAAGAGAAGAGGAGAGAGGAGAGAGAGAGAGAGAGAGAGAGAGAGAGAGAGAGAGAGAGAGAGAGAGAGAGATTCAACATCTATCTTCAAAAAAAACCGTAGAAGAAAGAAAGAAAAGTAGAAAAAATGAAGGAGAGGAAGAGGAGGTAGAGATAGAAATAACAAAAGGAAAAAGAAGGAAAAAAAAAAAAAAAAAAAGTGCAAGCAATAAAGAACACCAAAAAAAAAAAAAAAAACGAAAGAAAGAAAAAGAAACCGAAAGAGCGATATTTCAAAATTTCCTCCTCCCGTCCCAGCCCTCCTCCCCACCCCCTACCCCCACCCCCCCCCGATGCTCCGTCACTGATAGCGGCCCGTAATTTCTGATTCAAACTAGTCTGTTAGCAGCCCTCGGACGCGACGACACGCTCGACTGCCCCATAACTATTGTGCGCGCTCGCTCGACCATTAACAATTGCCCTGTATCGGTATTTCACCGCTTGGTATCGAAGGCGAACGCGCTCTTTAAGGTTGCTTTGGGGGTGGGGGATGTGTAGGGGGGTGGGGGTGGATGGGGGATAGTGAGAGGGGATAGGGGCGGTATGGGGGGTGAGAGGGGGGGGTAGG
>NW_020869901.1:341023-347019 GCF_003789085.1 Penaeus vannamei | reverse complement strand
TCTCTCTCTCTTCTCCTCCTCTCCCCTTCTTTTTCCTTTTGATTGTCTGTTCATATACGTCCTATGACACACTACCAACACACAACTAATTTATGGCTATATGTTGCGTGGCACCTCACTTAATACTTACTATATAATATTATATATATTATATTATAAATATATAGTAGTATTATAATTATGTCTGTGTGATGCACCTGTGTGTGTGTGTGTGTGTGTGATAGTGTGTGTGTGTGTTCTTGTTGTGTGGGTTGTGTGTGTGTGTGTGTGTGTCTGTGTGTTGCTGTTGGTGTGTGTGTGCGTGTGTGTGTGTGTTGTGTGTGTGTGATGTGTTGTGCCAAGTTGTGCTGTGTGTCCTGTGTCCCCTGTGTGTGCTGTGATGTGCTGTGTGTGTGGTGTGTGTGTGTCCCTTGTGTTGTGTGTGGTGTGTGTGTGTGTGTGCTGTGGGGTGTGGTGTGTGGCTGTGTGATGTGTGGTGTGCTGTCTGTGTTGTGTGTCCTTTGACGTGGGACGTCCCCAAAGCCCCAACTGATAAGTTGCGCGGCCTCGACCAGCTCCGATAACTAGAACGCAATAACCAGTGCTAATCCGACCGTCATGGTGCTCACCCCCGCATCTACACCACCAAGCGTCCATGTGTGTGTTCCGTACGGCATGTCTCCCCCACGTATGTCTCTTAGTGTCGTAGCTCTCAAATATGTCCTATCGGACCGACTTGTTGTGTTTGTGTGTGTGTCGTGTGTGTGTGTGATACTTTGTTGTGTGTGTGTCGTGCGTGCTGTGTGTGTGTGTGTGTGTGTTGCGTTGTGTGTGCTGTGTGTGCGTGTAGCTGCTAAGGTCGTGTGGTGTGTGTGTGTGTGTGTGGTGTGTGTGTGTGTGTGTGTCGTGTACAGGTACACAAAAAAATATACCTTTTAGAAAATCATGGTAAACATTCTGACAAAAGCAACAATACATTTTGGAAAATAGTTGCTAACGCTGCTGTTGAAACTGTTGGTATCCCTGATTTTGCAACGACTTCTGGGTCTGTGCGGCTCGTGTGAATATTTGCAAGGGCATCTTCCATCCCATTGAGGAGAGCATCTTCCATACTCATCTCCCGGTGAAATATCCCCCATAGGAATTTAGGAGCGACTATTCGAGACATGAAGCACAGCATCCTAACGATAGCGTTTTCTGTGTAGGTGCTACATTCTATCTATCTATCTGTCTATCTGTCTATCTAATTCTTCTATCTTCGATCTATCTATCATATCTATTATCTTACCTAGTCCTATCGATACTATCTATTATTACCTATCTATTCAACTCGAATCTATCTGTCTATCTATCTTATCTATCTTATCGTATCTATCCTATCTATCTATCTATCTATCTATCTATCTATCTATCCTATCTATCCATCTATCTATCTATCTATCTAATCTATTATCTATCTATCTATCCATCTATCTATCTATCTATCTATTATCTATCTATCTATCTCTATCTATTCTATCTATCTTATCTATCTTACTTTTTTCTCTTCTTTTTTTAAATTTCTTATATCTATACAAAGATCTATATCTATGTGTGTATTTTTTCTGTATCTTTATCAGTGTTATTTCTCTATATTTGCGTTGCGTTGTTAAGGAACTAATTGATTATTCTCCTACATAATTAAAACGAAAAAGCGTTATCTGTTTCCATCGGGAACAGTGAAATTAGATAAAAATATAGGTTTTGTTTTGGATGTTACAGTCTATCTAGGTCTGTTCGTATTGCAGTTGTAAAGTGAGATGCTAACTATTTTTTTGTTTTCTTACAGGTTTGTAGCACGAGTAACAGCTTGGGGGAATGTTGGTAAGATTCATCTTCTCTACTTTATCTATCTATCTCTATTTACTCTCCCTTCTCTTCGTCTCTCTTCTACTCTACTCTCTCTCTCTCTTTCTCTTTCTCTCTCTCTTTTCTCTCTCTCTCTCTCTCCTCTCCTCCTCCTCTCTCCTCTCTCTTCTCTCTCTCTCCCTCTCTCTCTCTCTCTCTCTCTCTCTCTCTTCTTCTCTCTCTCTCTCTCTCTTCTCTCTCTCTCTCTTTCTGAAATCGTACCTACTGTCATATATATATATTATATATATATTATATATATATTATATTATTATATATATATATATATATAAATATATAAATATACATTATTTACAAACACACATCACTCACAACACACGCACATAACCCTCCCCCTCCCCCACACACATTACCCCCCCCCTTCTCTCCACACACACCAAATATCACTTCCTTCCTGTGCGTGTGTGGAGCATGAAAAATATATATATTGTTTCTCTCCGTTTCCACATGAAAGGCATAACTCAGGTGATATATTTCCCCTTAAATTTAACAGACATATTTACTAGATATCGTTTGAGGGGAATGAGGAGAGGAGGCGGAGAGGGAGAGGGGAACGGGGAATTATGAATGAGTGGATATCAAAAACAGAAAGGAGAGGGAGGTGAGGGCAAAGGGAGGGAGTGGAGAGGAGGGAGGGATGGGAGGGAGAAAGATGATTGAGAGACTGGAGAGAGGTGGGAGGGAAGAAGGATGAGGGAGGAGGAAGGGAGAAAAGATGATAGAGAGAAGGCGAAGGGTGAGGATATAAGGAAAAAATAGAGAGAGGGAGGGACAAAAGAGAGAGAGAGAGAGAGGAAAGGGAAGGAAAGGAGGGAAAGAAGTGAAAAAAAAGAGATAGAGGGAAAGGAAAGTCGGAGAAGGAGGGAGGGAGAAAAAGAAATAGAGGGAGATGAGGAAAAGAAGGGAGGGAAAAAAATGATGATGTAAAAGAGAAAGAATGATAGATACAAGAGAGAAGAGAGAGAGAAAGAAAGAGAGAGAGAAGACATACAAAACAGACGATAGATATAGAGACATAAACAAACACAGACAGATAGACAAAGAACAACTAGGACCAACCGCCAAAACATAACAGAGCAGAACAGACAGACAGACCATACAGACAATCAAACAATCAAACAAAACAAACAAACAAACCAGACACTCCACAGAACAGAGTGAACAGAAGAGAACAGAAGAGAACAGCCAGAGCGACGGAGAACACGCGAAGAGGCGACGACAAGCGCCTCGATCGGCCGGCCTGGAGACCCTCGAGCCAGCTTCATTAGCGACGTTTTGCTTTTTGCGTTTTTTTTTTTGGACTCGAAAGCCTTGCGTGCGTGGGGGTTGGGTGCGAGTTGGGGGGAGATGGGGATGGGGGTATTGGGGTTGGAGGGAAGGAGGAGAGGGAGGAGAAGGAGGTGGGAATGCGGTTGGAGGGCGGTGGGGTTGGGCGGAGCGGAGAGGAGGGAATAGTGCATGGGAGCATGATGAGAAGGGGAGAGGGGGGGTAGAGGGGTTGGTGGGTACATAAAGAGGAGAGAGTGTGGGAATGGATAGTGAGCAGGGCGGGGGATAAAGGGGGTTGGACGGGGGTGGGTGGGTGGTTGGGGTTGGAGCGGAGGTGGTGGTCGGGTAGGGGCAGGCGGTAGAGAGGGTGTGGAATGGGCGTTGGAGGGAGAGTGTGGCTGGATCGGTGAGAGGGGGGAGGGGGCTGGTAGAGGGTTGGGATGGGGTTGGAGGGAGAGTGTGGGTATGGATTGTGAGAGGGGGGAGGGAGGAGGGAGGTGGTGTGCTGGGTAGGGGAGGGATAGGACAGGGGTGGATGGGGTTGGAGGGGAGTATGGGATGGAGGAGGAGGGGGAGAGGGAAGGAGGGAGAGAGAAGAAGCGGAAGAGGGGGTTAGGTGGGGTCCGGTCCGTACATGGTGAGAGGGAGAGGGAGATGGGATGGAGGAAGTGAAGGAGCGGGGAAAAGGGCGAGAAGGATTGAAGGGAGATAGCGGGAGGAGAGGGGTTAGTGGGGTTAGGTGCTTGAGTGAGATGGGAGAGGGGTTCAGAGGAAGGAGGAGAGGGAAAGGGCAAGGAGATGGACGGAAGGGAGAAGAGGAGGGGATATTAGGAGCATGGAGTGGTATGAGGAAGGGGAGAGAGGGAGGAGATGGAGGTCGGATGAGGAGGAGGGGAGAGAGAGAGGAGAGAGAGAGAGAGAGACGAGAGAGGAGAGTGAGAGAGAGAAAGAAACGATGAGAGAGAGAGAGAGAGAGAAGAGAGAGGAGAGAAGGAAAGAGAAAATGAGAGAGAGAATCAAACTCAAAATAAGCAACGTATTCCATTAATTGCAATGGTTATTCTTTACCCTATACATTTATATTCAATAGTTGATCATTTAAGAGGTGTTCTTTTTAATGTTTCGTTTTGAAATTAACAGCTTTAATGTCTCTAATATTATCTGGTAAAAATGTTTCATAACTGGGTCCACACGTATTTCATCTGTCGTGCCCATTTGTAATTCCCACGAAAATGTTTGTAAATGAAGATACATGTATGATAAATGCATTTAAAATGGAGTTTTAACCATTTAAATTTTTGAATATGGAGATTTACTAATACTATCTATTGCAACTCTTGCAGTAAAGTTTTTTCTTTTTCTCTCTCTCTCTCTCTTTCTCTCTCTCTCTCTTTTTTTTTTTTTTTTTTTTTTTTTTTTTTTGCATCAAGGTTTTTTCTAACTCGATCTCCCAATATTTGAACAAATAGCTAATAATGCTTAAAAAATAATGAACAAACCATGATTCTAGTTTCAGTAGTCGATTTGATTCTTATTGATTCAGATATACTCAGGGTGCCTAGTTACTTTCCTGTGTATCTGTCACATGTTCAAATGTCATGAATCTGTCTAAGTGTACTCTTAGATTATTCACTGAAGTGTTCGGTTTGATAGAGCAGCCTTCCAATTCTATGGTTGGTCTTTGGGAATTTAAATTATGTTCTGCTGACTACCTATGAATATATATTGATTTTTATATGAATTTAGTTGGAGTCCATTAGTGTCAAGATATATTCTCGTATGTGTGAGTATGTTGGGTGTTTCTTATTAATATATTTAAGTTGTTTACTAAGTCACTATGAAGAAAGTTTGATTCATTGGTGTACTGCACTAAAAGGCTGATGGCTGATAAATCAATATATATTAAGTTGTTTACTAAGTTACTAGAAGAAACGTGAAATCGTTGGTTATGAGCTGGCTGATAAATCATATATGAAGTTGTTTACTAAGTTACTATGAAGAAACTGTGAATCATTGGTTATGAGCTATGGCTGATAAATCAATATATTTAAGTTGTTTACTAAGTTACTATGAAGAAACTGTGAATCATTGGTTATGAGTTATGGCTGATAAATCATTTAAGAAAATTGTAAACAGGATCGGACCTAAGATAGATCCTTGTGGAACGCCCAAAAGGGACTAGTTGTTTTTGATTGATTCCTGACCGACTGGGACCCTGGATCTAAAGGACTTTTTAAAGCCAAAATGATTTACTAATTTCTTAAGGAGAATTTTATGGAGAAGGAGAAGAGGAGGATAAATAAGATGAGGAGGAGGAAGACGATTGATTGATGATAAATAAGATGATGAAAAAAAAAGACGATGATAGATAAGATTGATGAAAAAAACGATGATGTTGATGAAAAAAGACGATGATGACAAAAAAAGGCGTGATAATTGAAAAAGACGATGAAATGAAAAGGGAAAAAGAAAGAGGGAGAGAGAAAAGAAAGAGGAACGACCCCCCTCATCAAAGAGCGATTGGCCCAAATAACTTCAGACCCCCCTCCCCCCCCTTTCCCCTCCTTTTCTATCTCCTGTCTTTCTTCCTCTCTTCCTTCGTTGCCTTCTTATCTTTTTTTTATTTCTTCGTTTACCCTTTGCTTCACACAAAAAGATAATGGTAAGTAAATAGATAAAAAAAAAAAAAAAAAATACGAAAAAGAAAAGGAAGAGAAAAAGAGGAGAAAAAAAAACGAAAAGAAAAGGAAGCAAAAAAAAAGAAAAAAGGAAAACGAAAAAAAAAACGAACCACCCGAAAAATGAAAGAAAAAAAAGAGAAAATACGAAAAGAAATAGAA
>NW_020869901.1:289078-301578 GCF_003789085.1 Penaeus vannamei | reverse complement strand
TAGCATTACGATCCTTTTTTCCATTTATCTCTTCTCTTTCTCTTAATCATATGGATAAAATGGCATCCTTCATTAAATACGCAAGAATCAGTAAAACTATCTGAGAGAGAGAGAGAGAGAGAGAGAGAGAGAGAGAGAGAGAGAGAGAGAGAGAGAGAGAGAGAGAGAGAGAGAGAGAGAGAGAGAGAGAGAGAGAGAGAGAGAGAGAAAGAGAGAAGAGAAGAGAGAAGAGAGAGAGAGAGAGAGAGAGAGAAGAGAAGAGAGAGAGAGAGAGAAGAGAGAGAGAGAGAGAGAGAGAGAGAGAGAGAGAGAGAGAGAGAGAGAGAGAGAGAGAGAGAGAGAGAGAGAGAGAAAGAGAGAGAGAGAGAGAGAGCGACAGAGAGCAGCTACAGGCTGACATTTATGAAAGTGTATAATCACATAAACATCTATTATTTTAATACATTTTATTACAACAATATTTAAACATTATCTCTATTACATATTCAGATCACTCTGTAGAACTGCTTAACACTGTCTTGATTTGTGTAAAAAAAAATAATAACATGAATATCTCAATTATTATTCCAATCACAGTACAACACTGACAGAGCACATATACAGTTACCCTTGGTTTGCTTGTAATTACAATATATCACCTGGGATCAAATAAAACATTAACAGCCACGTAACTAAGGACAACTGGCTCTTAACAGGTAACAAGACACTAAATTCTTCTCTTTTTACTTTTATCACGATGGGATTTATTTTGGCATATATTTTTTTCTTATATGTGGATATACCCATACATACTTGAGCTGTGTTATCTTGCTTTTAAAATGGGCAGCTAAAACATGGATGATATTTTTTTCCAATCTCCTGTACAAATGGCAAACTTTTATTCCAATTCTATCCAATTTGATTACTTGGGTTAAATTAACCTAAATAAAAAATATATTCATAATTTCTTTCTTCTAAAAACGGCAACATAATGCATAATGGTAATGTTCTCGCCAAAATTATTCTACATTCATATAATCCTTAATATGCATGTAGGTAAATGATATGCTGCATGATATATGTAACTCAACTACCACATAATTTCTATTCATGTTGATACACGGAACTGGGAATCTCCACGGTAGCATTCTGGGGTCGTGTGCTACCGCTGATTTTGGCACGAGAAATGTACAATGTCTCCATTAGGGTACCAAGCAAAAGCACTGAAATTAGAAGAAAAGACACAATATTAGACAATGCAATAGTAATTTGCTAAGTAGGTAATAGACAAGCACTGACTACACTGACTAAATGCCATAAAAAACTGATACACTAAGAAATATGAAGAAAATCAAATCACAATCCAGTAGTAATTTTTGATGAGAGAATATTAAAGCATTAATCACACATAAATTGTATGATTTTTCATTTTCTTTCACATATTTTTCTACATTTGTCAGAAGTTAGACAGAAAGACCTCTAACATTTAAGGAAATAAAATGATATTACACAAGTAACTGCATTCACATTTAACGTCATTTCACTTTTAAAATCAATCAAAACCCGCACATGAACTCACCTGTGTTTTGTAAACCTCTTTCTACATACAGCACAGTAGGTAAACTCTGAGAGGGGAATCTTCAAACTCTGGCAAGATACAAGTTCTTCACTTGTCTGAAACAAGTAAAGCACACCATTAGATATTTTTTCTCCTTTTTTTCAATCCCTGGTCAGTATCATCTTAAAATCACACATAGCATAAATCTAAAAATTGGGATATGAAGATAAACCGACTTTTTCATACTCCTGCTTATGTCTCCATCATCTTTACTGAATCTGCTATCCGAGAGATGAACAGAACAAAACTGAATTAAGAATACTACCCTACTTGGTAAACTGCAATGTTGCATACATCACACAACCAATAACTTATTTACCATTTAAAACAATTATAATCATCATAGCAATAACAATAACTATCATAATAATAACGAGAACACAGGAAACTTTACCATTAAGGATTCATGGAAGAGCAATATGTTTAATGGCAACAAGAGCTTCCCTCACTTACCTGGAGTTTCAGTGACTGAGTCAGTCCACGCGCTATTTGTTTTTGTCTGCGTATTGTCCCGGCATGGCTTAAAGATGCATGGATGAACGGTTTTAACAGCTTTATTGTGACTGCATCAGGGAGTACTTTTAAAGCCTGCAATAACAACACAGATTTAGTTAGGACTAAAACTAAATTGTTTATTTATCTATATACCTATCTCTAAATTTATTAATCTATATAGAAATTCTTTTTTCAACATTATGATAACCCAAACATCAGTTTTACAGGCAAGTGTCTCCTTATCCAATTTTTGGAGAAAAAAAAAGGAAAAAAAAAAACAATGGAGAAAGACAGAAGAGAAGATAAACAGAAAGAAAGAAAAAAGAAGAAGAAAGAACAAAAGAAAGAAAGAAAAAAGAAGAAAAGAAAGAAGAAAAAACATTCACAGGAGAAGAAGAGAGAACATCATACGACTGGTATCTCACCTGTCCTAAATCGATACAGTGAAGGTAATTCTGAAGAAGCTCTAGCACGGCTTCGACCTGAGTCTGTTGTGACTTCTGAACTTTGAAGGGAGAGCTTCCTGGGCTTCTGGAGTCTGACTGACTGACTAACAGCTTTAGAAGTAGCAGATACACCTTCAAAAGAAAAGAAAGAAAAAAAGAAAAAACATTTACAAAAATCCTAGTCACTGTCTCACTGGAAAGTTTATACAGTAAAACATTCTCCAAATACATTTAAAATAAAAGTATAGATTATATAAAAAAAAAAAAAATAGACTTTTAATGGTTAAAAGAAAGGTTTACGATATGTTATCAGTGTTTCAAAAATATTTAAACAGTTTCTTTAAGAAATTTCGAAGAGAAAGAGATTCAAAGGGTTTGCAGAAAATAAATGTGAAGATCTCAATACAAGAATGACATTGATCAAATACCCAACATTCTGCTTTCAGTGTTTTCATGGAAAGTTTTCCCAATGATTACAGTGCCCATGTGAAAAGAGGTCGGTAGTCTTACCAGAAATGCCCGTCTTTCCCACATTACCTTATCACTTCATATCATCCACATCATAAAATTCTAATAACTCTCTCACTATCGTCAAGAACCAGGAACTAATTATCTCTCACAGTTTCACTAACCTCATTTCCAGGCCCAGAAGACGTGTAATGTTTCTGGCAGTATCCGAGGGCTGCCTGCGTGTCCTTGAGTGTGAGAGTGTAAATGGACAACGCCTGATGGTGCTGACCTAGACGACCAAGTAGAACTGCGCGCTCCTCGTGTAGATCTGGTGGTACGCAAGATATTCATTTTATCATTACTTGACTGGCTTACTTTTGTGAACCGTAAGTATAATCAGGTTTGGTTTTCTGTTTCTCATTAAAAACAGATTAGTCATTAAAACAATTTCTTTAGCGGATTTACATCAATATAAGAAAAAGTATCAATAAAACAGCATACACAATTTATCAACTTATTAACCTTCTGTTGGCTAAGCAGTATAAAAAAACTATATCTCTAAGATAAAGCTCAAATCAATAGAGTCAACTCCAATCACATTTCTATTTATACTGATTAAAAGCTGCAAATATTTTTTTACGACCTGCACAGATTAACCAAACAAATAAATGGATATCAAACGACAAAATCTATCAACATTTGTCAATCTTACATAACATGAACTTGCAAAACTGATATCTCAGTTAACATTAACTTCCACAAAGAATATAGCATCAATTAAATCATAATCATCATAATTACTACTATTATTCATAATAATTGTGCAGGCATTAAAAGAAGCAAACACCTTGCATCCAGCAGAAACTATATAGGACCATTCCATTCAGTAAAACCTATCTACAATAGCAACTATCTTGGCCCTTTCATTCAGTAAAATCAATCTGTGACAGCATCTACCTTGACAAATTCATCAAGTAAAACCTATCTACTATAGCATCTACTGTAGCTATTTCATTCAGTAAAACTATCTACTATAGCAACTACCTTGGCCATTTCATCCGGTCAAACCTATCTCCTACAGCGTCTTTCTTTCACTAACGAATAACTTACTGTCATAAGGGAAATGCACGAGGAGTGTAGCTGCTGTGTAGTACTCAGATTCATTGAGGAACTTTAGGAGCTTCTCTTGATATTTTTTTCTTCTTTCCTTTTCCTGAAAAAAGTAGAAATTATTTGTATTTCATTACTATGGCCCCTGTAAGTCAAATGTTCTGCCAATACCCTTCATTTGCAAACAGATTTCTCCTTTCCTTACAGGTAGTATCAATTGATCAACAAAAAATTACATAATAAATATACTAAAGAAGCATAACTTCATGCCTGTGCTGGGTAGACTGACTTATTCTAATATATGCCTTTTGCAACAGTATACCACTAAGCTGAAAAATAAACACACATATACACACACACACCAGCACACACATGACTGCAAAAACACATGCAGGCAGGCACGCACGCACACACACACACACACACACACACACACACACACACACACACACACACACACACACACACACACACACACACACACACACACACACACACACACACACACACACACACACACACACACACACACACATAATATTGAAATCTTATCAACCTTACACACCAAATTCAATACAAAAGCAGAACCTCACCTCTTCTTGATTAGCTGGGTCGCTGGAGGCAAACGGAGCAGTTATGATGTCCCTGTACTGGTGTATCAACTCGTTGTGTAATAACGGTGTTGTGTCGTCCCATTCTTGTATCACATGTTCCTGTTTGGGGAAGACCAAGCATCAGAATTTTTATAATTTAGAACAAAAACTTGAATTTTGCTTATGTCATATTAATGAACAGCACTGTTCAATTGATTACGTTTAAGGAGAAATTTAAATGACTGAACTGGCATTCCCTACAGACCAAACTATGTCATAAATTTCATTAATACTTAATGTACATACAACTTCTTACTTGGACTCTAATCACACTAATATAACGGACATTAATACTTAATGTACATACTACTTTTTACCTGGAATCTAATCACACTAATATTATGTAAGAAGAACTCCTGTCAGCAAGTAATATTTCACAAATACTTTCAAAAATATAAGAAAAAGGATATTTTTTCTTAAATATCATGAATAAAGATGCTAATTTCCTAATTCAAGGACTAACAAGAGGCAAAATCTAAGCAACACTATACTTTTTAAAATATCACCAAAAGTGGGTACTCCATTATGGTTTTGTTTTATCAACTTTCTATACACATAAGTGGTTCCACAAGCAATTTCGTCACCAAGTCAAGTGGCCTACAACACCTACAGGATGTCAGTTGTGTGCCACAAGACGTCAAGCTGCCAAGAGTCTAACAAGTACAAACAGACAGCAACATACTATTATCATTATTTAAAAAGTTGATATTGTTGTCACTGCTATTTTTTCTTTCTTTTTAAGGAATGGGGTAAACAACTATGGTCAGTTTGTAGAGCCATTAATGAGAAAAAAAAATTGATAAAACACAACCATAGTGAGATGAATGGGAAACAAACAAGCAAATAGCAATAATATGGTAAAAATACCCTCATTAAGGATATTGATAACAATGATATTAATAATAAAAAAGAAGAGACATCAAACATGGTTCTCTTTTCATGTTCAACAAAAACAACTAAATTTTACTCTACCACACTGGCTGATTACATACCAGATAAGGAATGACGAGAGATTTTTCCGTCTTCTTGAGGAAATTTAGCACCTTTGGTCTCGGCAGTTGGTCAACTTCTCCGGATGTGGACTTATCACCTACAAATATCTTAAGGCCATCTTCAGGGTGAGATTTCAAAACCCAGCCTCCGTACTCGAATATCAAATCAATGTGTTGTGGACCTGAAAGAAAGTGCGAGTCCGTAAGAGTGCGTAATATTAGGTGTCATAATGGTAAAGCGACATGGAACGTAATCTCTTTTCTGCTCTGTCACTCTCAATGATGACTGACCATAATAAAAGTCAGCAAACTGGATAGCAGAAACGTATGGTTCGTCAAATAACATCATTACCTAAGTGCTGAAGGTACGCCACAGTATGGTGATGCCCATACAGTGGGGAATCTGGTCTCTTTGCGTGACGAATCATCAACTGGAGAGCACGCTGGTGAAGGCCTCTGGTCTGGAGCAACAGCACTAGCTCTGGATACTTGTGTGCATGACGCAAGACACGCTCTCCTTCTACTACGCTCACCCGACTGTCTCGCATTCGCAAAAGTGACTTCACGAGGGTGTCATTGGTCTGAAAGTAGAATATAAATCTTTGTATTTCAGGACGGGAAGTTTATCTGGGCAGGAAGTTTATCATCTCTCATCAACAGCTATAATGATAATAGTAATATCAACGACAATAATAACATCAAAACTGAAATCAAAATCTAGCAAATCTTGTACATTATTTTTCCCTCTATTTTCTGGAAAGGATTATGAACATTCTTCATATCGGTCTTCTTTTAGATATTGACGCATTGTTCGATGATCCCATAAAAAATATCATATCCTTAAAATGAAAAAATGATAGGAAAGCTGTTCTTATGAGTGCTTTAGAATTTAACTGATTCCATAGAGAGCACATCCAAATACCTGTAAGTAGCATTTCAGAAGCGTTGTGTCAATTATCTGGAGCTTCTCATGCCTTGACTTAATGCTCGTTGCGGCAGAAGGGTATTTGTTATCACATACTACTTCACTCTTCTCACCCTTGTCACTGTCACTCCCAACAAGTTGGTGCCTTATCTGTCAAAATATCCGTCATTTGAAAATGTAGATAAGAAAAAAAAAACTTACTTTTTACCAGACCTATTTCCTAAACATTTCATTGTCTTTGAGTACTAAAAGAATGATACTCTGGTACTACATATACCAGGACAAAAGAAATCAAGGAATTTAAACAATCGGCAAATGAAAAATACAAAAGAAATGCCAAATTTTTCAAAAGCTGAATATGCCACTAGACATCTAAGACTAACAGCATTTGGAAAATCTCCGCCACTAACCTCGAGCAGGAAGTGCACCAGGGCTTGGAGAGCTTTTTCGAGGTCTGCCCCACTCAGGGTTGGCAAGGGGTACGGATACTGTAGTCGGTTGCGGTATTCTTCTGGTACCATGTCAGGGAACATACCGATAACAAAGGGTAACTCTGAAAGATGAGATAAATAGTGGTAGCAAGAGTAGTAGTAATGTTAGAGGTATTAGAAGATAGTGAATGTACAATATTCATAGATGTCACCCAGAAACCTGAACTATATTTTTACTAAAACCCATGAAATAATGAACTATAAACATGGATATAAATCATTGACAACAAATACAAGTTTAAAATAAAAAAATAATAACTTATCAGTTCTCCCAGAATATCACAAATACTAATAGTCAAAAAATTCTGGAAAACTATGCTTCTACTCTGTATAAATCCCTCATCACTCGTTGACATTCTCAAAACTATTTATCGGGCAAGCGACTCATAATAATCACCTATATTAAGCGTCAAGAAAAGATTCATAGCCTCTTGGTAATTCTTGCTGCAGAAAAGGTGGATGGCTTGCAGATGCTGAATGTGCTTCTTCATCTGACACTTTGCATCGTCAGCCTCATCCCAAACGTCCTGAAAAGAACCACATTAAAATACATCAAAATAACAGCATTCAAAAGATTCTGCTCGGTAAATACCATTTGACAAAATGCTAAAATACAGTAGTTTTAGCAAAATCATAACTTTCCTTAAATTGCAAACGTAGAAAGACCAAAGTTCTCTGTAAGCGTCTCAGGAGAGTTTGATTTGACAGACCGAATGCCATTACTTACAACCAGTTTTAAAGCTAGGCCAAACTGCTTCTCGGAAAGCAACTGGGGAATTTGCTGATTAACAGGTATCGCGTGGAGACACCAAACATGGGATGTTGACGCTACATACACCTGCCCCTTTCCTCTGCAAGGATAAACAGAAAGATTCACAAAATAATTCTAATAATAACTCACAAAGTAAAAATGTCAAAATAATAGGAGAAGTGAGAGCTACATTTTTCTTTCATAAATATACTATTTCATATTCCAATCCTATACTCCATGTGCTTTTGGAGACATCATAAAAATAGTTTGACTGCATACCAACTATCTTCCTTCAAGATAATTACAAAACCTTTGCACAACCATCATCTGCTTCAAGAAAATTTCAAAACATTTCGCGAGCTTCTTTCATACTCACTTAGCTGTCTGGGCAACGGCCAGTAACCTCGGCTTCTCAAGATTCAAGGACTGCACAGTATGCTGGGGCTCTGGAGTTTTAATTTCTATCGTCTTTGGTAAGATTGCCACTAAATAGGGCTTGTCATAAGCTGAAAGATATTACAATCTTATATTAGTACATTTACAAGTTTATTCACTTTCTGTCACACAATTCATCTACACTCTCTCTTTCTCATTCTTTGTCTTTGAGAAAATAGTAAGCATATTTTCTTTTCTTGTCTTCTGATGATCATGAGAACATTCTAATTCCATAATCAATTTATAACTTGGTAGGACTATTAATAACTATATATGATATATAAACTGACATTTTTCAAATATGTAATGGTATAAAGATGGTGAAAATGATGATAATAACAATGATCATGATGATTCTGAATCCAATTATTTTGATAATAGAGATAATTATGATATAGACAGCACAGATGATGATGATGACGAAGATCATCATCACCAACATAATGAATATGGCAAAGCAAATGATAATGATAAAACCAATCATGAAACTAATAACAGAGATGATTGATGATGATGATGATGATGATGATGATGATGATGATGATGATGATGATGATGATGATGATGAATGATGATGATGATGATGATGATGATGATGATGATCGACGACGAAGATATCATAATGACCAACATAATGAATATGGCAAAGCAAATGATAATGATAAAACCAATCATGAAACTAATAATAGTCCTAACAATAGCACTTGACAATCAAACAAATGCAAAACCTACCCATAGCTAAAGGCTGTTCAACCCATTTCAGAGTGTAGTTGCAAGTTGCATTTCCTTCTGCGTCGACGAATATGCTCTCCTTGTCGTGGGCCAGAGCCAGCTGCCCTCCATCTTCCATGCGTGCAATGAGGGGCTCCTGACTTCGGCCGGTTGCGAATAATTCTTTCTGTTCTCCTGTGAGCTGGTTGTAATAGGGTGGGACTGTTACTAAGTGCATAAATGAGAATTTTAAGAGAGAGTTATATAATCAAATACAGAGAGAAAGAAGAGAGAATGGAGAGAGAGATAAAAGAAAGGGAGGGAGAGACAGAGAGAGATAAAAAAGAAAGAAGAAGAGAGAGAAAAAGAAAGAAATAGAAGAAAGAGACATGGACAGAGAAAAGAGAAGAGAAAGACAAGAGATGAAGACAGAGCCAGAGATAGAGACACAGACACAGAGACAAAGACAATCAGAAAATGAGAGAAACCTATACATAAGAAGAGAAAGACAGCGCAACAGACAGTAAAGACAAGCATGATATATCATGTATAGGCATACATTATACCATCAAAACAAAACAAAATGAAAGTCTACCTTCACAAGCCAATATTCATGCTTGAAAGCCACTGCAATGGCTTCCATGCACCAAGTAAGTGCTCGCGGAACATCGGGGAGAGCCAAGTCCTCTCGTAACTGGTGAAACTGTCTGGCTTTCCAGTAAAATAACTGCAATTTCCGTCTAACTGCCACGACCAAGCGAACTGTTACAACTGCTTCTCCCAAGTATATGATGCTGGAATGAATTACGTAAACTGATAAGGTGAAATGATATGAATGCTAATAATCATGACACAACTACAAATAATACCAATAAAAACAATCTAACAACATTATGAGATAAAAATAAGAAAAACAATCCATCCCTCCACCCACAGACCCATCCATCCATCTATATCATAAGGTTCAATACACTTCTATTATCAACAAAATGAGACACGTTCCTAATACCTTAATGTCAAGATCAAACGCTGTCGCTCCTTTTGTCTGGGTTAAGGTTGATAGAAGAGGCAGGTTGAAGACCGTCAAGTCATGTACACTTACAACATTGTCTGGAGAAAGAGTAGTAAAAATAATAATAATAACAATAATAATAATAATAATAATAATAATAATAATAATAATAATAATAATAATAATAATAATAATAATAATAATAATAATAATAATAATAATAATAATATAATAATAATAAATAATAATAATAATATAATAATAATAATATATAATAATATATAATAATAATAATAATAATAATAATATAATATAATAAATAATAATAATAATAATAATAGTAATAATAATAATAATAATGATGATGATGATGATGATGATGATGATGATGATGATGATGATGATGATGATGATGATGATGATGATGATCATGATGATGATGATGATGATGATGATGATGATGATGATATGATGATGATGATGATGATGATGATGATGATGATGATGATGATGGATGATGATGATGATGATGATGATGATGATGATGATGATGATGATGATGATGATGATGACATAATAATAATAATAATAATAATTAAATATCATAATAATCTAATAATCATAATAATAGTTATAATAATAATAATATAATGATAATAATAATATAATAATATCATCATCATCATCATCATCATCATCATCATCATCATCATCATCATCATCATAAAATAACACTACCAATAATAATAAGAAAATAACAATAATAAAGAAGCAATAATAATAATGATAATAATGACAATTTAAAAAATTATAACAATAACAACAATAACCATAAAAATAATAAAAATATATTTCTGACAACAAATAACAATGATACTACTAATAATAACATCAAAAGTAATATAATGAATGTGATAATGGTCCAATAATGATAATGATAACATATAGGTAATGATAGCAAGAATCAATCATAATTTCAATTTTAATTTCAGAATCATAATCACAATTTCAATTTTAATTTCAAAGTGATTTGAGTCTAGATAATAATTAAGTCAATACAGCCTCTCGTACTTGTGGCTTGAATCACAGTAATATATTTATATGTATCACTAAAAACAGATTAATATAATAATAACAATAAAAGATTTTAAAAAGTGATGTACATGTATCCAATAACGCAAAACATCAAACATACATTTGTTAGTTCTCCACCTACCTGAAAGGGATACAATAATTTGATGTTCAGGAACCACTGCCACCTGGACAATGGGCTTCCTGGAAAAATTCTTGTTGGAACAAAGAAGTGCCACATCCCAGCGCCGTGTTGTGCCGGGAGTGACTGTGTACATGAGCAGGTGGCCCTGACGCGTTCCCACTACTAGGTTTCCATCTGAAAATATATAATATGGAGAAGTTTTAACACTAACAATAAATAAATGAAAATTATACTAGGTTCTTTACTACTCAAATCAGTAAAGTTCAGTGCTAACAGAGCTAAATAATATATATATATGATCTAAATTCAACATTGTACATCAAGTTAACATGTAGTAACTCATTTACTCGAATGGGAATCTTCCTGGTATTCCAAGCATCTGCCTATATTCCATAAAATACATAAAAAACACATATGCATACTACATATAATATATGTATCTTCTTTCTTAAGAAGTATTTCTTATATTGAACTACACGGACAAAATACTACCCTTCTTCACAAATGTGGACAATGCCAATTTCAAAGAACACAGTATGGAACATCACTACATGAAACTAATAACTGAAATTGTACCTACACTTCCTTTCTTTATATCAGGACAAGGACTGACAGGTTGTTGATAATAATCATTTGAAAAATATCAGGTAGGAGCTAATAATAATTTGAAAGAAAACAGTTTTATTTAGCCATGTTCTGTTCTGCCGCTTATCCTCTACAGTGGAACCTCACCTCAAAATAAAACAGAGAACGCTTATAAATATTGTTTAGCCACATGAACCAAACTTTACATCAATGTACAGGGAAGGAGCATAGCAATGTAACAGTAACGACAAAGGAGTGATAGGTGATATTATCTGGCATCTATATGAATCCAACATTTCCAAATTCTATTCCTCTCCAAATTGACTTAGTGACAGCTTTGTTTTGATGTGTCTAAACTAAACATACATTCACAACACACCTTACATTCATAGAGAGTTTTATATCTAACTGAGTGGTTGGTTTCAGGCAGATTTGACACAAAGACCATGCCTAACTGACAGTCCTAGCTCGAATACCATTTTCTTGTTATCCTTACCATGTTCCTTATTTGGAAACAGGCATGAAATTTGGTACGAACATGACCAGAAATTCTAGCATATCTAAGTTGTCAGTTTCACTCGTTTATGGTTGATTTCCCTATTTTCCCCTTTAAAACAACCCCCACAAAACC
>NW_020869901.1:271578-286578 GCF_003789085.1 Penaeus vannamei | reverse complement strand
CCACAAACGGCCCCCGAGAAACCTCCGGTAACCGAGAGGAAAATAAGTCGAGATATTTTTAAAGAGCGTGACTGCACAGGACGCGAACTGAGACATGTAGGATATCCACTTTTGGTCGGGAAGTTGTGTTATTGCAGATTTAAAAAGTTTAATCGGTTTGTGAATGCCCCGGTCTGGATCTTTTTTGCAATTTAAAAAAATAGGACCTCTTTGGAATAATTTATACCTTCATTATAAGCTTGCAAAAAAAAAAAAAAAAAAAAAAAAAAGAGAGAGATGAGAGGAGAGAGAGGAGAGAAAGGACAGAAAAAGAGGAAAACAAGGGAGAAGAGGAGAACTTGGAAAGAAGAGAGAGAGAGAGAGGAGAGGAGAAGAGAGAGAGATGAGAGAGGAGAGAGATGGAGAGAGAGAGGAGAGAGAGGACAGACAGGACAGAAGAGAGAGAGAGAGAGAGAGAGAAAGAAAAAAAAAATAATATATATATAATGTGTGTGTGTTGTGTGTGTGTGTGTTGTGTGGTGTGTGTGTGTGGTGTGTGTGTGTGTGTGTGTGTGTGTGTGTATGTGTGTGTGTGTGTGTGTGTGTTGTAATGTGTGTGTGGTGTGTGTATGTGTGTGTGTGTGAAAAAAAAAGATTCTCGTCATCTATTGATCGAGTAAACATGCGTAAAAACTGGCATTGGATTATCATTAATTTAATCTATTTCTCTTTTTTGTTAAGATTCGCCAACGACATCCAACTCAATTCATTTTTATCCAGGAAGAAAAAACTTTTTATTTATTTTATCATACTTCTTTTATCCATTCTTTATTTCGACAATCTTTTTCATTAGAATTTGTTATTATTGACCTTTTATTAATTTGTTTATTCTTCTTCTGAGACACGTGACAGGATCAAGTTACCACTTTTAATAGGAAGGAAGTGGCGGCCATTAAGTGACCAATTTTATTTTTTATTTCGATTTCGATTTTGGAAAGCCAGGGCGAACATTATATATATATAATATATATATATATATATATATATATATATATATATATATATATATATATATATATATATATGGTAACACATACTGGTAATTATATACTCGCCTCCCATATCACGATTTTGGTATCGTTGGATTCCTCTCACTCATAACAATCAATAGTAGGTTTTTATGCGCGCGGAAAACCCCCGTATCGGCTAACTTGGCCCGATAGCAGGGGGCGACGAATGTTCGGAGCGCGGACGTAATTACAAATTACCCTAATAATATAACCCACAGTGAAAATAACCATGTTATTCACATCGACTTGTCACTGAGGGGGCTGCGACTCCCCCTGAGGAGGGCTGCCGCCCCGCACCCGCCCGAGGACAAAAATATACCGCCACGTCTTCAAAACGGCAGGAAGAGGCACAAGAACTAGAAGGCATCTGAGAGAGGCGCAACAACCCGCCCGACCCCGACGAGGGCGGGCCACCCGCCGCTCTTTCTGTTCTTGGTAAACCTTGTTCAATCCTGAATTATAACCACAACGTCTCTGTATACAATGCTGACCTGTCAAGGATAGCATGCTGATTCAGTGAATGTTACGAGGTTAATGTAATTATTCCCGCCCGCGTCCCGAGATCGACGATAAATTGTGGCATTCGCTCAAGAGCCTGCGGGAATACGTGGTGGAAGGTTTGTGTCCTCGGCGGGTTTGGGGGGCGTCGATATCGAGAGGCGAGGTAAATAGAAAAATTAACCAAATATATATATAATATATATATGATTATTATATATAATAATAATATATATAATATATTAGATATATACATATATATATATATATATATAATATATATAATTTTATTATATAATATATAATATTAATATATATATATATATATCTCTCTCTCTCCTCTCTCTCGCTCTCTCTCCTCTCTCTCTCTCTCTCTCACGTTCTCTCTCTCTCTCTCTCTCTCCTCTCTCTCTCTTTCTCCTCTCTCTCTCTCATCTCCCTCTTCTCCTCCTCTCTCTCTCTCTCTCTCGTCTCTCTCTCGTCTCTCTCCTCCTCTTTCTCCTCTTCTCTCCACTCTCTCTCTCCTCTCTCTCTCTCTCTCTCCTCTCTCCCTCTCTCTCTCCTCTCTCCTCTCCTCTTCTTCTCTCTCTTTTCTCTCTCCTCTCTCTCTTCTCTTCCTCTCTCTCTCTCTCTCTCTCTCATCCTCCCTCTCCGTCTCTCCTCTCTCTCTCCCTCTCCTACAATCTCTCCCTCAAAGATAAAGAGAATGAAGATGACAGAACAACCAACCATCGATCAACTAGAAGGAAACGGGGCCCACACAACATCCAGAATATATAGAATAGATAGATAGAATGAGAGATGATACAGACAGAACAGACAGAGAAAAGAGAGAGAGAAGAAGAGGAGAAGAGAGATGAGAAGAGAGAAGAGAGAAGGGAAGAAGAGAGAGAGGAAGAAAGGAGAGAGAGAGAAGAGACAGACAGCGAGAGAGAAGAGAGAGAGAGATCAAAATGAAAGAGAGAGAGAGAGAGGAGAGAAAGAGTGAGAGAAAGAGAGAGAGGAGAGAGAGAGTGAGGGAGAAAGAGAGAGAGACGAGAGAGAGATCGAATAAAGAGAAGAGAGAAGAGAGCCAAGAAAGATTAGAGAGGAGAAAGAAAAAGAAAGAGAGACGAGAACAGAACGAAAGAAAGAAGAAAGAAAGAAAGAAAGAGAGAGAGAGAGAGAGAGAGAGGGACCACCCATTCAATGTCACCCCTTCACGCTCTCGTCCACGGACTCTGCCCATAGATTACTGTGGTCAATATTTATCACCTTATAATCAACAGCTGCATAGGTCACTGCGCGCTTAGGCTGCCACGTGATTTTTTTTTTCTAATATTTTCTTGGCTTTTTTTTTTTCGTGATGTGTTTTTGGTGTCGTTATTATTTTTTTTCTTGACATTTTTTCATTTCGTATTTTGTTGTTGTTGATTGTTTTAATTTCCTTTTTTTTTTTTAGAGTTTCGTATGTGTTTTTTTTGGTGTCGTTTAATTCTTTGGTTTTAAGAATCCCTTTGATTATATTTGAAATGTTTCTTGATTGAGTCGTTTGTTTTGGTATCTGTCCTTGTCTGTCTGTTTGTCTGTCTTTTTGTCTGTCTATCTGTCGTCTGCTGTCTCTTTTGTCTTTCTGTCTCTGTCCTGCTTTTCTCTGTCTGTTTCTCTGCTGTTGTCCCCTACCAGTCTGTCTTCTATATATTCATTTATCTATTTATCTCTCTGCAAGCCATATAAGTAAGTAAAAAATATGATAACAATGATGATAATAATTAGAACGTAGATAATAACAATTGATGATATACAAAAAAAAAAAAAAATTGCGCATTCTAATTTCGAATCTATGGCATCAATCGCTGAATATTTTACATCCGCTAACAACCAAAGCCTAAAGTCGTATGGTTCTTGCTCACAAAAACACCCTTTTTGCACAGAATCGCCTCCTCACGTGGGACATTTCAGCAAACACGTGACTGACAGGTGTTACCGTTGGTTTATAAATATTTTCGTATCTTTTATCTCAGTCTGACGTCTACGCATACCTTTTTCCCGTTTTCTTTTCATCGTTTTCTATTCCTTTTTTGTGTGTTTTTATTTGCTTATTTTCTGTCTTTTTTTGTATTTTTGAGTTTCTGTGAGTACTTTCTTACTTTTTTAAAAAATATTATTGTTGTTTTTTTTATTTTCATTGTTTTTATTATTTTCTTTATTTGCTTATTTTCTTTCTATTTTTTCTTTACAGATTTTGGGTGTTTCGTGAATATTTTCTCACTTTTTGTTCTTTAAATAATTTTCTTTCTATTTCTTTAATTTTTGTTTCTATGAATACTTTTCTTACTTTTTGTTTTTTAAATATTATTGTTTTTTTTATTTTCATTCTTTTTTATGAATTTTTCTTTATTTTCTTATTTTCTTTCTGTTTTTTTCTTTCCAGATTTTTTGTGTTCCCTGTGAATACTTTCTTACTTTTTATAAAAAAATATTTTTGTTTTTATTTTCATTTTTTTTATGTGTTTTCTTTATTTTCTTATTTTCTTTCAGTTTTTTCTTTTTCCAGATTTTGCGTTTCTGTGATACTTTTTCCCTACTTTATGTTTTTGATATTATTGTCGCTTTTAATTTCCTTTCTTTTTTTATATTTCTCTTTATTCATATTGTTTCTTTCTGTTTTCTAAGTTTTTTTGTGTTTCTGTGAATTACTTTTTCTTACTTTTTTAAAAATGTTATTTTGTTTTTTGAATATTATTATTGCTTTTATTATTCCTATTTTGATACATTTTCCTGTGTACTTTTTATCATTTTCACTTTCTTTTAAAACAGACTTAGTCCCATTTACTCAATTTTTTAATAATTGTCGTAACTGTGTAATTTGAAGTTAATGGTCCAGAGTTTATCATAAATTAGTCCTAGGCAAAAGAGAGAAAAATAATTGATTGTCTGAATCCAATTTTGTTGAAAATCAATGTCTTTAACAACTTAACTATCGTATTTTATATTAGTTTTCACATCCATCAATCATTCATACCATTTAACACAAACATACACAAATACACAGTGCATTCTAAACACAATCCATACATTCTTCAATACATACGCCCACAGACTACCACAAACACCCACACAATCACAACACACCACACACACACCACGACACACACAACAGGCACACACAGAACACACACACAAACACAACACAACACACACACACAACAACACACACACACCACACACACACATACCCACACACACACACACAACAAACACACTCATTACGTCACTCACTCACGACAACACCACACAAACACAAACCTCACACTCACCACACACACACACACCCACACACGCACACACACACACACACCACCCACACACACATACACACACACACACACACACACTCCACGCACACACACACCACACAACACACACACACCACACACACACACATCACTCACACACACACACACACATCACAAACACCACACACACACACACACCACACACACCACACCACCACACACACCCAGCATCACACCACACCACACACACACACACACACACAACACATACCACACTCGGGCGTGTCTACATCACACACACACACAACACACACATAACGCACACACACACACACCACAAACACACTTCATTCACTCCTCACTCACACACACACACCACTAAAACACACACAACACGCACACACACACACCACACACACACACCACACACACACACACACAACACACACACCACACACACGCACAAGCACACACACACCACCACACACACACAAACGCACACACACACACAACACACTCAATTACATCACCACTCACACACACACACACAAACACACACTCACTCACTCACAGCACACACACACACACATCACACAGACACATACCCAACAACGCACACACACACACACACAACACAGCACACACACACACACAACACACCACACACACACACACACCACACACACACATCACGCACACACACACACACACACACACACACACCACACACACACACACACACACACACGCAAACACAAACACACTCACTTCACTCAACACACACACACACACTCACACACGACAGCACCATTTTTTCTTACTTTTTTTCCTTTCCTTTTTTTCTTTTTAACTTATTATTCAAAGTTAAACTATTCAGTTCTGAAGATTTAAACCAATAGTAACATTTCTCACTATTGGTTCTTCGCCTTTCCCTTTCCCTCCAATCTTCTTATCCTTCCTTCTACTTTTCTCTCTTTCCAATCTCCCTGTTTCCTCCCTTCCCTCCTCCCATCTGCCGCCTCCTCCTCTCCCTCCCCCTCTCGCTCCTTCCTCTCCGCCCCCCCCTTCTGCCGCTTCTCGTTCTTCCTCTCTCCTTCCTCCTCCTTCTTCCTCTCCCTCTGCCTTCCTCCTTCCTTTCCTCCTTCCACTCCTCTCCTTCTCTCCCTCTGCCTCTCCCGCCCCCCCTCTGCCCCCTTTCTACAGTCTGCCTCTCCTACTTCCCTCCCCCTTCCTCTCCTCCCTTCCTCTCTCCTCTGCCCTCTCCTCCTTCCTCTCCTCTGCCTCTGCGCAACCGCCCCCTTCAAGGAGGACCCGCCAGCTGGTTCATCCCCCTCTCCCGCCCGCCTGGGTCGTCGCCAACCTGCGAAGTCCACCAGGCGGGCTGCACGAGCGAGGAGCCACAACGTGCCTAACGACTCGTGGGTCCTCGCTATCTTATTTCTATTAATTTCTATTATTAAATTATTTATTATTATTTTTTATTCTATAATTTTAATTATTATTCTATCTTATTTCTTATATTTTATTATTATTAATTATTTCTTATTATTTTTATTCTAATATTTTATTATATTTATTCTATCTTATTTCTTTCTTATTTTTATTATTATTATTATTTCTATTATCTTTTATTCTATATTTTTATTATTATTTATTCTATCTTATTTCTTATTATTTTTATTATTATTATTATTTCTTATTATTTTTTATTCTATATTTTTTATTATTATTTATTCTATCTTATTTCTTATTATTTTATAATTATTATTATTTCTTATTATTTTTCATTCTAATTTTTTTTTATTATTATTTATTCTATCTTATTTCTTATTATCTTTATTATTATTATTATTTCTTGTTATTTTATTCTATATTTTTTTATTATTATTTATTCTATCTATTTCTTATTATTTATTCTATCTTATTTCTTATTATTTCTATTATTATTATTATTTCTTATTATTTTTTATTCTATATTTTTTTATTATTATCTATTCTTCTTATTTCTTATTATTTTATTCTATTTATATTTCTATTATTTTTATTATTATTATTATTTCTTATTATTTTTTTATTCTATATTTTTTATTATTTTTATCTTATTTCTTATTATTTTTATTATTATTATTTCTTATTATTTTTTATTCTATATTTTTTTTATTATTTATTCCTATCTTATTTCTTATTATTTTTTATTCTATATTTTTTATTATTATTATCTATCTATTTCTTCTTATTATTTTATTATTATTTATTATTATTTCTTATTATTATCGATTTCATGACACCAAATCAGCTGATCCGGCTTCTAATCCTTTCGTGGATGATGAGAATGATTGATGTTTTCGTCTGACGAGCTACTTATTGGTTTAATAGTCAGTTCCAATAATGTTTTGAGGGTTTTTTATGTGAGAATGTGATGAGGAATGAAGATAAAAAGATGTGATGAGATTTCATGATGATTATTTTTTTTTACGAAATGAAATACGATAGATTATTTCTAAAGGCGGGTCCAAGATGTTCGTCAGATCGACAACGAAACAGGATAAAAGCGATCCCAGTCTTTATCTCTCTCTCGTCGTCTCTTCCTCTTCGTCTCTCTCTCTTCTCTCTATATATATATATATAATATATATAATATATATATATGTATATATATATATATATATATGGGCGAGGCGTCACCGCTTTCGTTGTTGGCTGTGCAGTAGGAGTCACTTCAATTTTAGTTATTAATGTTTTTTACTACTTCATTTCATTAATTCAAATAGATTTAATTATATTGTTTTAGGATTTAATGTGTACCTGTGGTAGTCTGTGCATCGTCACTTTTTATCATTAGTAGAAATAACCGTAAAAATAAGAAAATGATATTGATAAGGTTATATAGGCTAGATTCATAATGACAGCTCTAATGAAAATAAAAGTATCAATGATATTTTTTCATCAGAAAAAAATATATATGATGAAAGAGATAGTTGGCAATAATAATGATGATCAGAGCATAAACGATAATGATGATAATATTGAAAGTATTAATAACAATAACAACAACAACCATCATAATAACAACGAAAGTGACACAGAGAACAATAACACGATCAACAACTCTACACATTGTTCATCAAAGCTGTGACGCTATGAGGTCATTCACCAAGGAATTTATATAAAAAAAAAATAAAATCAATACCTGGCTGGTTATGATTAAATGCGCTTTTCAATACACCTGTGGATTCAGGTCAGAGAGGTCACATTAGCGAGGTTTAGACGTGTTCTCCAATTCGCAAAATTTATTGCTTTTACCTCCGAAGACATGCAGAATGATTTTCGTAGTTTTTATATATATATAATATATTTTTTTTTTAATGTACTTATTATTCTCTTAGAATGATTTTTGTAGTTTATATATAAAAAAAATGTTTATGTAGCTTTATTATTGCTCTTGTCTATCATAGACAGATATATATAATCATAGATAGGATGAGATAGAGAAGTGTAAATCTATCAGATAGATAAGCAGATATGGATTTATTCTGTGTGTTTGTGTGTCGTAATGTATGACTATTTAAAAAACTGGTTATTAGCTTGTAGTTATGATAATTATTCATTTATGTTTATGGTTATTTCTGGTGTCTGTTCGTGAAATTTGGGAAGTTATTTGTGATGTCAAGTTGTTATTTTTATTATTATTTATAATGCTGATTTTAGTCTCATTTACACTTGTACAGAATTATTTTTGTAGTGATTTACATATATATAAAATAATGCATAATGTGCATAAAATATTTTATTATTTTCACGATTTAGTCCACAATTATATGAGTTATTTACATATATATAAAAGAATGTATAATGTATTTTTTTATTATTTTCGCGATTTAGTCTACAATTATATATAATATCAATTTACTCTTTACATGAATATTTAATCCCGTTCAGTACAGTCCTTGCTACGCCTCACGTACCAGTTTGTATGACGTTCGTGAGTGTGAATGAAGCCGTCGAGAGATGTTTATTAAGGTATGAAAGACGTACTTCCAGTTTCGTGAGCTCGGGGGGGGGGCGCGCTGTGGGGGGGGGGGGGGGGGGGGGGCGGGGGGGGGCGGTGGTGGCGGCGAGTAGGGTTGGTGCGGCGGTCGTCGAGGAGGAGGAGTCACGGGAGGGGGCCGGGAGTAGGCTGTGGGGGATTTGGGGTGGGGGATGCGTGGGGTAGATGTGGAGGGGGGTGGGGGGGGTGGGGGGAGGTATACGGGGGGTTAGACGGAGGGGGGGGGTAGGTAGGTCGGGTAATCCTCGGCGGGGTTTCGGGGGTGGTGAAGTAGAAACGTAACAACCTATACTACCTCCCTTCCTCCTCATCCTCCTCGCTCAGTCCTACCACATTACTCTTCTTCAACTCCCTCGCTCTCCCTCCTCCTACCTCTTCCGTCTCTCCTCCGTTCCTCTCGTCTCCTCCGCTTTGGCCCGTTCTTTAGCCTTCAGGACTTCCTGCGTCTGCGTAGGCGTTCTGTGCCCCCGCTCTACGATACCCCCGTCTCTGTGCGTGCCCCATCTCAAGGCCTCTCTGCCTCTCTCCCATATCCCGTCTCTTCACCGCCTCTCTCCCTTTTCCCCCCTCTCCTCCCCTCTTTCCCTTCTTCCATCCTCTCTCCCCTCTCTCGACCCCGACTCAGTATCCTCAGTCAACCCCCCTCTCGGTTTCCCTCTTTCCCCAATTACCCTCTCCTCTCTCCCCCTCTCCCCCTTCCCACCTTTTCTCACCCTCTCGCCCTCTCCATCCTTCTTCTCCCCTTCCCACTCTCGACGCTTCTCCCTCTTCCCCTCCTCCCTGTCCCTCTTTCAACCCTCTCTCCCTCTTCCTCCTCTCTCCCCTCTCCCCCTCTCCATCCCCCCCCCCCCCGATAGAGGGGGATAACCAGGGAACTGAATTTTTACGAATATGTATAAAAAAAAGGAGAGAAAGTTATGATTTTATGGTCCTTTATTTTTCCGTAATTTCTAAAAGCAAAAACCGAAGAGGTGGGATTTTTTGTTGTCAGTTTTTGTAGTGTGGTGATGTTTAAAGGAAGGAAGAATTGTAACAATGATTTTATTTTTATTTTTATTTAATCTTATTATGTATATATTTTTTTTTTTTTTTGTCGTCTCTTATTTTAAAATTGGGGTTTTCATCGTACTTCTCCTCCTCCCTCACGTCTTTCTCTCTCCTCACCTCTTTCTCCTTTCTCATCCTTCTCCATCTCCTCTTCTCTCTCTCTTCTCCTCACTCTTTCCTCTCTCTCTCTTAACGTCTTCCTCTTTTCTCTCACTCCTTTCTTTCTTTCTCTTTTTTTCCCTCTCTCTCTTTTCTTCTTTTTTCTCTCCTCGTCTCTTCTCTCTCTCTCTCTCCTCTCTTCCTCTCTTCTCCTCTCTCCTCTCTCGTCTCTCTCGCTCGCTCTCTCTCTCTCTCTCTCTCTCTCACTCTTTCTCTCGTCTTCCGCTCACACTCTTTCTTTTCTCTCAGACTGAATTACTTTCTTTCTCTTCCATCTTTCTTTCTTTCTTTTCTTTCTCCTCTCCTCTCTTCTACCCTCTCTCTCTCCTCTCTCTTCGTCTCCTCTCTCTCCCTCTCTCCTCTCTCCTCTCTCTCCCTCCCTTCGTCTTCGTCTTCACTCTCTTCGTTCTCTCTCACTCTCTCTCCCCTCTCCGCTCTACTATCCCATTTCTCTCTCTCTCTTTCTTCTCTCTCCCCCGAGCGCCGGATGTTGTATTGCCTATAGATATGCCGCCTCTTGCCCATGCCGCTGCCTCTCTCTCATCTACCCTTCTCTTCCTCTCATCTACTTCCGTAAGGGGTAAGAAACACGAGGTCAGGATAGAAGGTGAGTGGGAGGTGGAGGCTGAGTGAGGAGGGACTGGGTTCCAAGAAACGCTGCGCTGACCTCTTTGTGGAGGCGGGGTTGTGACCCCCTCAGGGTTGAACGATAACAACGTTGGGTCTATGTTTAGAAATCGCAGGGGCGGGGGGGGAGGGGGGGGTTCCACGCTGGCACCTTTGTGTCCTTGATGTCATGATAGTGTCCGTGCACACGTGTAACCCGCGAGGTCTGTGGGCTAGCGTGGTACATTGTGTTCATGTGGTCAGTGTGTTATCTTATAATCACCCCACTATTTTTTTTTTGGTTAGTTTTGACTTTTCTAAAGTGCATTCCCATATTCTTATGCAATTGGTATTTTTGTATTTATATCCTGTCTGTAGTTTATTACTATTGTTTGTATTACGTATTTTTTTTTTTTCCCTCTCCCGTATTTCTTTATCGTGTTTTTCAATCACTGTGGTTTTAATATCATTTAGTTTCCCGCTCACCCCATACACCACGTTGTTTCTTAAAACTCACTCTCTCCTTTTCTCTCCTCCTCCTCCTCTCTCTGTCCCTCTTTCCTCTCGACTTCTTCCTCTCCTCCTCTCTTTTCTTCTCTCTCACTCGCTCTCTTCTCTCTCCCTGTCTTTCTCTCTCTTTCTCTTCTCTTTTTCTTCTATCTCTCTCTCTCTCTCTCTCTACTTCTCTCTCGTTCTCTCTTCCTCTTCCTCCTCCTCTCTCTCTCTCTCTCTCTCTCTCTCCCTTCTCCCTCTCCCTTCTCCTTCCCCTCTCCTTCTTCTTACTCTCTCCTTCTTCTCCTCTCTCTCCTCCTCCCCTCCTATCTCTCTCTCTCACTCACCCCCCCCCCTCTCTCTTCTCTTTCTATATCTTTCCATCAAACACGCAATCAAACAGATGGATTCTTTCAAGGACTACGAGATCTTCCCAATGTCTTAACTACGGCTTCAGGTCGTATCAAAATCATATATATTACATATTCAACGAACCAAGCGAACCTGAACGGAAAGAAAGGGAAATTGCCGCTGTATTTGAGCTACTGTTTTGAGGTTTTTTGGATACTGCTGGTTTTGCTGAAAATTTGTATGTCTTATCTACTAACATAATTTTATATCTTATTCTGTCATTTAATTCAATATATATTTGTCTATCTCAATATTTGTGTCTATCTAAATATTTGTACTGGTCTATCTATATAATCTATATATCTGTCCTATCTAATATATCATTTGATCTGATTAAATATCTATCTAAAATCTATATCTAATTGTCTGTCTTTATTCACCTACCTATCTATTTCTTTTCTTTTTTAAGGTGGTCTCCAAAATAGAAAAAAAAAAACTATATATAAACAATAATCAAAAATACGAATAAAGACGTGAATTGTGATAATAAATCATGATATAAAAAAAAAAATACACAGCCTTGGGAACAAATGTGACAGTTGACCTTCGCATAAGGAATGAGGTGGAATGGCACTTTATTACAGGTACTATAGGAGTGCCAACGTGGAGGAAGACAAGTGCCTCCGTCTCAGGTTTTTCTCTTTCTCTCTCTTGTGTTTGTGTGTGTGTGTGTGTGGTGTGTGTGTGTGTCGTGTGTGTGTTGTGTGTGTGTGTGCGTGTGTGTGTGTGTTGTGTGTGAGTGTGTGTGTGTTGTGTGTGTGTGTGTGTGTGCGTGTGTGTGTTGATGTGTGTTGTGTGTGTGTGTGTTGTGCCTCTGTTGTTTTTTGTTTGTGGTGGTATGCGTATGGTGTGCGGGTGTTGTATGTATGTGCTCGTTTGTGTGTGTGTGTGTGTTTGTGTGTGTATGAATGTGTATATGAGCATGTATGGGTGTGCGTAAGTGCGTGCTTGCTTTGTGTGTGTATATGCGAATGGGCCTTTGTGTGTAAAACCGGGGCTGTATGGACATGTTGGGCATGTATGTGGTGTATGGGTGTGTTGTGTTGTTGTTTGTGTGTGTGTGTGTGTAGATTCATAACAGCTGTCATATTTCACAAAAAGACAATATACAATACCCCTGCGCAATCATGTGCATGTCCACGTACACACCTGGCATTTATTCACCAGAGCTCTTGCTTGTACCGGGAAAGTAAGAATGACATAAAAAAAAAAATCATATAAATAAAACAAAAATTCATTGCAGAATTTCCTGCACAGATCGAGTGAAGAGAAGAACATGTTTTAAACACGATTGGCGGAAACAGTAGGATTAAGCCCTAAAAAAGGAAGTCAAATGTTATTGTTGTTTGAAATCTTAGGTATAGGGGTGGCTGGGTGAAGGGGGAGGGAAGGAGGAGAGGAGGGGGAGGAGGGAGGAGGGAGAAGAGGAAGGGGAGGGGAGAGTATTAAGGAGGGAGGGAGGGGAGGGAAAAGGGAGAGCTTGGAGTAGAAGGGGACGAGAAGAGTTGGGCAAGGAAGGAGGAGGGAAGGGGGAGGAGAGGAGAAGGAGGGATGAAAGTGAGGAGAGGAGGGGGAGGGGAAACGGAGGGGAGAGTAACAGGTGTGCAATCTACCTGTGCCCCCCCCCCCGCATCTTCCCGCCACCTTCCGCGCCGCCGCCGCAGCGCCGCCCGACAGTGTCCCGGCCGCGCCTCCTTTCACACGGATGTCTGGCTCCGCCCACGACTGGGGGGGCGCCGCGGCCTCCCCCCCCTCACCCCTGCGAGCCTCCGAGCCTCGTGCTCGAGGACGACGGCGGCAGATGCTGGAGGGGGACCTCGGCGACGCCCCGACCTGCGCCCGCTTCCTCGACCGCCTCACCAAGGAGGAGTATTACAGCAGCAGCAGGTTCGCCATCGGCTACTCGGAGCTGCAGGCGCGCTGGGGCGGCGAGGCCTGCGCCGGGGCCGAGGGGGGCGACGGCCCCTCCCCCTGGGACTCGTCCTCCAGCTCGCCCTCCCTGGCGGCCCGGAAGCAGTCCCTCGCGCTCGCCCTCGAGGACGCGGCGCAGGACAACCTCCTCGCGCCGGGCGCCCGCCGGTTCTCCCGCCGCTGGTCCTCGTCCGCGGGCGCCTCGCCCCTCGGCACGCCCTCGCCCCTGCTCTCGGCGCCGCCCTCGCCCGTGCCCTCGCCGTCCGAGCGCCCCTCCGCCGCCTCGCCCGACTGCGCCTCCGCCTCCGGCTGCTGCACGGGGAGCAACGACAGCCTCGGCAGCGCGGCCAGCGCCTCCTCCGCCGCCTCCTCGACCCGCAGGCGGCGCAGCGGCCTCATGGACTCCCTCAGGCGGCTCTTCGGGGGCAAGAGGGCGGCCGCGAACCTGCCGCGGTCGGCGTCGGAGCAACAGGGGTGGGTTCCGTCGGGCAGGTAGCGAGGGCGCAGGTGTGCGGGGGATCCGTGTGTGTGTGTGTGTGTGTCTTTTGTGTGTGTGTAAGTATGCGTGTTGTTTATATCAACGAAGCAGAAGACGATCTTAGTGCGAACGAAAGAATTTAGCCTTTTAATATATTTCACTTTTTTGGCAAGCCCCCCCCTCGAGTCCCCGAAGTCGAGAACGAGGTGACTGCGAGCAAAGACACCCGTCTCCTTTCTCCCTCTCCATATCGCCCTCCAAGGTCGAGGACGACTCCCTTCAAACCCAGGTCATGAACTGTATCCATCTTGACAAATGTAGAAAAAGGTAGGAACGAGAATGGATATCCTCACAATACAAGAGATATATTCGACCGGTTTCGATTACGTCTTCGTCAGAAATACATAGAGATAGATAGATCATGTATTTCTGACGAAGACGTAATCGCTCAAATACATCTCTTGTATTTGTGAAGATATCCATTCTCCTTCCTACCTTTTTTCTACAAAACCAGGTCCTCTTTTCCACCCGTTGTAGTGTCAGATTCCCCCAGCACTAGCTTAGAGCAAGGACCATGAGCTGAGTTCGCTATGGACTGGCTCAAGGGGGACATGTAGGTCGGGCCTTGACCTTGAATCGGCCGGACTCGAGGGCGAAAGGGTGAGAGGAAGTCACGTCCGAGGGTGGTGTAGGCTCAAGGAGGACCTCCAAGAAAGAGGCGTAATATTTAGGAGATGGATGTCTGAGGCGTCTTGTTGGCCATTGTTTACAGTGTGTGTGTGTACTATGTTTGTGATAGATAGAGATAGACATATAAATAGATAGATAGATAGTGAGAGATAGATAGATAGAGAGAGAGAGAGAGAGAGAGAGAGAGAGAGAAGAGAGAGAGAGAGAGAGAGAGAGAGAGAGAGAGAGAGAGAGAGAGAGGAGAGAGAGAGAGAGGAGAAGAGAAAGAGAGAGGGAGAGCGAAAAGAAAAAGGCATAATATTTGCTCGTAGGAGATGGTTGTCTGAGGTGTCT
>NW_020869901.1:259078-264078 GCF_003789085.1 Penaeus vannamei | reverse complement strand
GTGAGGGAGCGAGGTGTAAGCGTGATTGGAGGATAAACCAAAGTTAATAGTGAGGGTAAGTGAATGGAACTGAGTGATATAAATAATATTTCTGAGGGTATATATATATAATTAATATATATTAATATTTATTATATTAATTAATACATTAATTACTAATATATATATATATATTAATATTAAATTATATATTAATATATATTATATTAGATAATTATTAATATTAATATTAATTATAATATTTCATCATTATATATTAGTATTATAATATATACATATTAATAATATATATTATTTATTATAAATATACATATGTTATATTATAATATATTAATCTATATTAATATCGTTAGAAGAAGAGTTAGTGGTGATGAGCATGGAGTCAGGTTGGAATTAATATATAATATGACTATTCTGATTAGGGATATATTTACTTAGGCTTTGCTAGTATTATTATATTTGGGGTAGTAGATAATAAAGGCGTTGACCCCGACAGACCCGCACCCGTATATATGAGTATATTGCCGATGATAGTAAGCGGGAGGTGAGCTTTAGCCTCCGTCACTGTGATACTGCTTTCCTGTTTTTATTATTATTACTATGTGTCTGCTCAGTATGTCTCTTCTGTTCTGTACTACTGATGAGTACGCTCCTTTATTACAGCGACTCCTGTGATCTATCTGGGCATGATGTGCCTGATTCTTCTGTTTTGGTATAAGGTGTCATTATTTACTTTTTCCTAGGTATTACGTTTGACTAGTAAAGGGTATTGTGTGAAGTTCGCAGCATTAGCTTCTATATATATGTGGAGGTAGGGAGAATAAGCTTACTTGGGTAAAATCAATGTGAGATATTGTCGTGCGCGTGGTACTTATATATATAGATAGATTACTTAGGAATGGAACAGAGCTCATGAGTCAGCTACTATAGTGCTTTATCGTGCAAGGCTATAGAACCCTCAATTATCTATAGGTTTATATTGTATCATGTCATTGACATATATATATATATATATTAATATATTTATATATATATTATTAATATATATATATATATTTATTTATTATTATATGTATATCATGATAAAAACATAATTATAATTAATGTGTAATGTTCTAAATTACATAAACTTATGATATAATAATATAGAGAATAGATAAGAGATTGATAATTAATATCCATAATATCTACCTCAGTGCAGCATCATACCTTAAATTCCTCGACACCCAGTAAACACGAAATATATACACTCACACTATGTGACATCTTAACCTCGTTACCTTCATTTGCGATATAGCTCGATCACTGAAATGAAAGTAATATATTATACACTAATCTCCTATATTATTCTACAGTAGAGAGCGGTCCCGTAAAGTACTACACCGCTGTCAGTATCCTATATAACCACCTAGGACCGACCCCTGAAATCCCCCTTATGACTCCATGACCGCCTCTTGCCTCCCCGACACAAATATATACCGACCATCTCGTCGATAGTAGTATAAATATTTGTGTAATTTAATATTCATTGTTTCAATTTATAATTATCCGGGTGGGCTTGATATAGGTGGTATTGATTTACCTTATTGCCTATTAGTAAGAATGATTATTCATTGTCAGATTAGTAAAATATATATATATATAATATGTTATGTTATAGCGTACAATATGTATATACATATATAATATATATATATACATATATTATAATATATATATTATATATATATATATATATATAATATATTAATATATATAATATATAATTAATATATTATATATATTATTTAATACTATATGATATGTATATAGCTATATTTAATTGAAATATACTTATTTCATAGTAAATATACAAATGTATTAATATCATGTTTATATACATGTATATAACATGTATATACATGATAATATACATTGTATATATCATACTTGTTATTATACATCGCTAATATATCACAGCTACATATCACCAACACTGTATCATACCAACTGTAACACACACACACATCATACAAACACACTATCAATCTAACAATCGCATAAATATATAACCACCTGTAACTCCACTACACTGTCAACTATAAATAATAATATACACAAAATAGACACTACCCCTATCCCTGACATCAACTAAACACACTACGTAACACAAACACATAACACACATCGATCAAACACAAATCAACACCTACACTTACCAATCAACTATCCAACACACATATACTAATACATATTTACAATATACTAATAATATTAATCATTAATTATATATATATATTAATATATATTATTATTATTATTAATTATAATATATATATATACATACACACACACACACACACACACTCACACAGCACATCACATATATATATATATATACTATATATCATATTATTAATATATTAATTGAGCTTCAATAAGAATGCAAGAGATGCAAGCTGATAATCGGTTTTAGATTAAGTATTCACCAAAATTAATTGCCAAATTTCAGAATCACTGAAGCTCTTCGAAAGATTTAATCAAAGGCAGTTTAATTTACATTACATTACATTCGTTATACATTTCATTACATTATTATTCATTCTCATTTACATACTATTTGTTTTTGTACAGGTGAATCATCGATTTTTGGCTATCGTAAAACCAATCTAGTATAGATGAATATTATATATCGTTATAAATTAGCACTGTTAGATTTTTTAGTTTATTATAAATACTAGTTACTTGTGCTTGATTTTTCAAAGCCTTAGTTGGTTTAGGTTAGTGATAGTGAGTTGAGTGATAAGTTGATTCGTGTAAGTGATAAGTGAGTGAGTGTGTGTGTGTTGTGTTGTTTGTGTTAGATTGTGTGTAATATATATATATATATGTTATATAAATGTATTATGTGTGTATGAGTGATATGTTAAATTATTATATGTGTGTAGGTGTAGTGCTGTGTGTGTGTGTGTAGTTGTGTTGTGATGTGTGTGTGTGTGTTATTGATGTGTGTGTTATATATATTATATGATGGAGCTTGATGTGTAGTTGTTGTGTGTTGGCTCTTAATGTCACTTTGCTAGTGTGTTGTTTAGTTTTTATTGAGTGTGGTCATTACATTCTACTTACCTTTGCATATCCAAATTTTCGCATCAAGCAAAACCGGTTATAATGAACATGTTTCAACTAAATTGGTACCGCATAATTTTTAAAAAATGGATAATAAGAAAATGCAAATAATAAATCATAATAATATAATAGACCTGGTGCATCTTCTCTATACGACCTGTAATATTAAGGACCATATGTGAAATATCTCTGCCTTTCTTCGGTTTCCTTAAATCATATTGGTTACTTAATATCTATAACTTATATTAATTACCGCTAATATTAATAACACATTTGCTTTTTTGTTAGTTTCAATGATATTAAGGGAATGTTTGATGGTCTATTTTTTTTATTATATATGATATATATCTGAACCTACGCATATGATATACTTTATATATTCAGTTTCACTCCCATATATGTTGCGTGTTATGTAGGCGATAGGTATGTAAGGAAGAAGAATAGGATATGAGAAGAGAGAATAAAATCTGATAATGGATATTAGATATAGAATTATTACGATAGTAGTAGAAGATGAGAGAGATACAGACAGACAGACAGACAGTATAATAGATAAGAGAGGAGAAGAGACATGGAATCAGATAGATAGAGAAGTAATAATACAGAGATCAGAGCAGAAACAGATATATGAATAGAGAGAGTAACAGAGTAAAGTATAGATGAAGCAGATCAGAGACATGAACTGAATAGATTAGATGAGTGTATTAGGCAGAGGACAGACAGATACATATTTGATAGAGAGATGATCTGATGCTGCAGAAAAGACTATAATAAATATAAATAAGTAAAAAATATAGGTCATTATGCCAAATATTCACTAACTCATCTACTTACAAAAAATTTCTTCAGAATACTGAGAACATCGAGATTGAGATTCCGGTTCTCATGGAAGATCCTATCATCTCGCTCTGAGTTAATGAATAAGAAAACCATCTACAGCCATAAAGTAATGTCTTCAGGAAAATGATAGTACCATCATATTCTCTCAAAAAAAATAAAAACCACGGAAAATCTATACAAAGAAAAGACGGAAAAAAAAGACAAAACGGAGGTTGATGAAGGTGACGGACAGGTAAAGGGAGTCTCTCTTTGTCTATTATTATTGAATCCTTTATTGTTCTTTGTAATATTGATCAGATATTTTTCCGTCTATACAGGATGGGAATATGTAACATCTGTAATGGCTATTCTTGCCACTGTTTTTTTTTCTTCTTATAAATTTAGAAAAACAATATCTGTAACTCCTAACAGTTAACTATTTGCTAATTCATACAGAACCAATTGCTTTGTAAATTCAAACACATATTAAGAAATCCCACGTATATATGTATTTTCTTTTTTTTCTTATATCTGTAAATAACTCCCATTGCTGCATTTTTTAAAGTTGAAACATTACACCCCGTACAATAAAAGTTTTTTTTTCATGCATGGAGAAACTCCCAAAACTTTTCCAATAGTGCTCAGTGAATATTTTTGACTTCAATTTCTCTATACCACCTAGAAAAGAAAACAGTAGATTAAAATCAATGTCAAAGTAAATTTACACAGCCATTATCATCACTTAAGAACTTTCCCAATTTACAAAACCTTCCAGAGGCTAATTCTTACACACACTTGCATGGCAGATTTTTCCCGTCTGCATTATACCAACATGACTTTTCTCCCTCCAAAATGGCACTCCATACTTATTTTAGAATAGCACTTCTTGTAGCTGGCACTACACATTTTGGCATTCTAAATTTGTTTGAAATTCATTCTATCTACCATATCTGTAGCAGGTTCTACACTGTTGATGTGTTAGTAAATAATCTGCCAATTTCCCATGTATATTAATATCCTAAAACGTATGTCTTGAGAAAGTTTCATAAATAGTCAATGTCTTTTTTACCTCA
>NW_020869901.1:250859-254315 GCF_003789085.1 Penaeus vannamei | reverse complement strand
AGACGTGAGAGAGAGACATGAGAGAGAGAGGGAGAAGAGGAGAGAGAGAGAGAGAGAGAGAGAGAGAGAGAGAGAGAGAGAGAGAGAGAGAGAGAGAGAGAGAGAGAGAGAGAGAGAGAGAAGAGACTACATATGACAATTTCTGAACACTGGGGAAAAACAAGTTTGTTACCTCAATTCAATTGACATACCTTCTGCATTTTTAAATGAAGTCTCGCCAGTTCCTCTCTATGACTTCAAACATCATGTAATACTCTATATTCTGTATAAAGTTCAACATTCGCTGTCTCAGAGCGAAAGCTGCCGTATAGGTCCGAGAAGCAGACAAAGGAAAACTCTTGGCTACCTTGTTGCTAACCCAGACTCTGAAGTGGAGAAAAAATGTCACTATATAACTTGAAGGAGTATTCATAACTACATATTTTAAAAATCAAACTGAGCACAGTTCATAGAGCAAACAAAAAACAAAAATCTAAGATGACTAGGATCCTTTATGGTTTACCTGCACAGAAGTCTCTCCACATGCTTGCAGTAAAACAGGTGGCGGAAGATCATCTGGTAGCATGCGATGGTCTTCCGATCAAGCACCAAGGACACTGGCCACGTCACTCGGTATCCTAGAGAGAAACCTTGGAGCCCAGATAGCTGTAGCCTTTCCTCTTGTGGGTAATATTCGCGCTCATCCTCTGTTTCAATACTGTTAATTGAAAAAGAAATTGGGTTCACATCATATGGAACCGCATGGGAAGTACAGAGATTTTTAATAATAAATGTCAAACCACACAAAGACAAACATGCCCTCACAAATGTGTCACATAAGACAAACATGCCAAATAAACAGCCAAATAAAGTGGAAGTTACTAAAATTATGAAAAAAAAAAAAGATTAAATAAAGCAACAATCTTCATTGCAAGTATATATTATCTGAGTCTATGTAATGGGTTACGTGGGCATATCAGATACAGTCCCAGCAAGAAATATTCAGGAAAAAAGAGGGTTTGTGTATCAAGAAGCTTCTTTGGATGACAAATTTGGTTTCTTTAATGTTATTTCTTCTTGTATGGGCAGATGTGTCTTATATAATACCATCAAATACAATATCCCCATTCTGATTTGGTGCTTTACATATACATAAATCTTTATCACTGAAGGGAAGAAGGAAGAAGAAGAAGAAAAATTTAATTCCTGACTGAACAGCCATTTATTTTAATAAACCAAAGAGGAGAGAGAAGTACCAATGGACAAAAAAAATTTAATGTCTATGAAATCATGAAATCGGGAAATATAGCACATGTCCTTACAGAAATATATGTACCATTTTAAATAAAAGGGGGGAACTAGACAGAGTCCAAAAATATCTATATAATTTTTTTTAAAAGCCTGTCCTTACTTAATATCCTCCAACAATCCTGATTCATGAGTGTTATGGGTTGCAAGTCACACTGGATATCATCCTTGTACAGGTCATTGTTAGCTGCCGAGGTACGCAGCGCCAACTCCAACAAGGATTCGAGTCTTGTGGGGACAACGTCATCAATGTTCTTGCTTAATTCATCTTCGCAGAGACTCATGAGCTGCACAACGAAGTCTCCTTGGTCCAGCAGGAAGTAATGTTTAACGGATCTGGAGGGACATGTTGATTTTATTACATGCCATTAACAACTTGGTAATATCAGTCTTCTATTTAGGATTACTGTGCCTCCATTACAAAATGAGCATTTACCTGGTGGGTTGCTATATAAATTACATTATTCTTTTATTCTGATGATTCATTTTTAATATCCCTATTTCAAATATGCTAAAATAAATACACAAATCACATATACAAACTATGAAAAAAAATCTGTAACAAAGTACTTCAATTTCTTTTTAGCAGTCTTTGAACGAAAGAGAAAAACTACACACCTCAGCCGCCCCATCAAATCCTTCTCTTTCATTAGCAACTCCAAAAGTCTCTTGGAGGCAAAACTGTACGTCCGTTCAATCACCTCGGTATACGATGGATCTCTGATGCTGTAGGCAAGTTCCTCTTGGTCGGGACAGACTACACTGTGGTCTACAAATTACAGAGATGGTGTTATATGTTTGCAAATGTTACTTATTCACATTTACACAGAACCCTCAATATACATATCTAGCGAAAAAATATATGAATCATGCCCCCCTTCCCCTCTCCCTCTCTTATGTACATAACTGACTTTACCAAAATGCTTTACAATATCTAAAATCATTACAATTGGTCTTGATTCAATCTTCTACATAAAATCTTATTCACTAACACTCATTCCCTAATACTGAGTATGGAAAAAGTCTTCATGTGGAGTGAAGAAACAGACAATCAGATGTGAAGACAAGGGGCATGTGAAAATCAGCCACCTTTAAAAGAGTAGTAAGAAAATTCTAGGCTTTGAAAATGTGAGAAGCATAAAAAAAGATGCATCAAAACAATGATTCCAAAGTGCCACCTTCAAAATTCATAATTCTGAAATATTTGTATTCTAAAAGTTTTACATTTTCACCCCCCCAAAAAAAAATAATAATAAAGCATTCAAATTAGACAGCAAATCCAGAGTTGCTTTGAAAAATGTGCTTATTACAGCTGTGATGAGATGATAAAAATTAAGAGAGCAGAAAATTCTATAACAAAATAAAATGATAATAATAATAATAACCAACACCATCATTCAACAGCAGGAAAAGTAAGAACCCCCATAGCTAACCTGACTGCCTGATTACGTTAAGGTATTTCCCAGTTCGCAGAATGACATCGGCATGCATTTGCAAGAAAGCAGGAATGTTGTGGGGAATGATAGTGTATCTCTTTTCCCAATAGTCATCGGCCAAGTCCTGGTCCTCGTTCTCTTCCGTGCCACTCTCTCTGTCCACGACCATGAACTGAAAAGAAATCCTAAACCTTCAGAAAAGCCTTCCTAGTGAAAGAGGTGCCATGTGTCATTTCCTCCCCTTGGTGCTCACGTTACCAAGCATGACATGCAATTGGAAGGTCTTGGGGATCTGCCTTGGTTCTCAAACTCTAAATTTCAACATTACTGTCCCAAGAAAACAATTCCTTTTAGAATCTCACAAGAGATCTATGCCCTACCTTTACTTTGAAATCAAATTTTAAAAATACCTGTTAACACATTAAAGAATTAGCCACAAACACCTTGAGCAAAGGTATTTAAAAGATTAATATGAAAATATGAAAATCCTACATTGGTACACATACATATTCAAATATCTATCAATACCTATATCTACCTACATAATATACATATATATCATAAATCTGGAAACAGACATAGGAATAGATGGAAAATAACTTCATCATCTAACCTCATTGTAAGGATCATTGATAATCCCACGGTACAGCCACTTCGCCAACATGTTCATGTAGGGCACAGCAGCTGCCTGTGTAAGGAACACCATAACCTCCTGCAGCTGTCCGCATCCTGT
>NW_020869901.1:218359-238359 GCF_003789085.1 Penaeus vannamei | reverse complement strand
AAAAACAAAAAAAAAAGTCCCACCTAAAAAAAAAAAAAAAAAAAAAGTAAAGGACACGTATATATTTCTTCAAAAGACACGCCCGGACAAAGGCTGTGTCCATGCATAATCTGTGTATGTAAAACAAGGACACAGAAGGAGGAACAGAAGGAGAGGGTAAGGAGAGAGAAGCGGAGAAAAAAAATGAGGGAGATAGATGAAAAAAGAAAAAAAATAGAACGAGGATTTTTTTTTTTTTTTTTTTTTTGAACATGAAAAAAGATGAAAGAGAATAATTAGAAGGAAAGGAAATAACTCTGGGAGGCAGGTGAGAGAGGAAGGTAATTGAAAACGGGAGATAGGGAAAAGGATAAAAGAAATAAAGTTTATTGTGAAGTAATCAAGTGAGAGAATGTATTCTGTCTGCTTATACGGTGTACACGAATGGGTACACATACACGCGCGCGCACACACACACACACACACACGCACACACACACACACACACACACACACATACACGCACACACACACACACGCACACACACACACACACACACACACACACACACACACACACACACACACACACACACACACACACACACACACACACACACACGCACACATACACACAAACAAACACACACACACACACATACCTACGCGCCCCCTCCCCCTCTTTCCCCACCTACACCCACAAACAAACACACGAGCACCCACTCACAGACCCACACCCCGCACCAACACCCACAAACACAAACACCCACCCATGCACACCTACACACTCTAAACATACAAAACCTTCCCTTCTACATGCAAAAGGAACAAACACAAATACAAACATAGCCAGAACTCAAACACAACCAACGCTAACACACTCATAAACAAAGACAAACAACACTTACCTTCCAAACATGAACAACAAACATGAACACAAAGATAAACAACACTTACTTTCCAAACATGAACAACAAACATGAACACAAACAGAAACAACACTTACCTTCCAAAACAAACATGAACACAAACATGCACTATCACACCCACAAACAAATATAAACACAAACACCCTCTCCCCTTCCAAAACAAACAAACCCTCTGTCCACACACCAAAACAAACACCACAATAACAAAAACAACAACAACTACAACATTAACAAAGACAATATCAACAACAAAACGAAACTATAACAAACAAAAACAACAACAACAGAACAAAACACAATAAACAACAAACAACAACAAAAACAACAACAAACAAAACAACAAAACAACAAAACAAAAACAACAACAAAACACAACAAAAACAAAAACAACAAAAACAAAAACAACAACACAACAACAAAACACAAAAACAACAAAACAACAACAAAACAACAAAAACAACAACAACAACAAAAACAAAAAACAAGAACAACAATAAAACAACAACAACATCAACAACAACAAAAACAGAAACAACAACACAACACGCCCCCCCCTCTCGCTGGCTGGAACCGCGCGTGAGTTTCAACGACGAAATATGTACTTAAATTTTTTTTTTTTTTTTATTTATTTATTTATTTTTTTTTTTTTTCCGCCATCACTCGCTCCCTCGGTTGTGCTAGACGGAGAGTCAATTCTTTTATTTAATTACTGATTTGTTGCTTTTCTTTATTGATTTTATTATATTATATATTACTCTTTATATTATTATTATTTATATTTATATCATTATATATTATATTATTTATATTTTATATTTATTATTATTTATATTTTATTATTATTATATATATTATATTATTATTTATTATTACGTTTATTATTGTTTTGTTTTTCTTTATTTATTTGAAGGGATTTTTATTTTTTTTATTTTTCTTTTTTTTTGATTGGGGGATGGGGGAGGGGGGGGTAATTAGGGGGTTGAATGGCGCTAATGATGGTGGTGATGATGATGATGATGATAATGATGAAGATGATGATGATGATTGATGATGGTTATAATAATGATAATGAGAGATAGTAATAATAATGATGTTTCTTATGATAATAATGGTAAGAAATAGTACTAGTAATGATGGTTGTTATGATGATGGTGATAAGAATAGTAATAGCAATGACGTTTTCTTATGATGATGGTGATAAGAAATAGTACTAGTAATGATGGCTGTTATGATGATGATAATAATATTAATGAAGGTGATGATGATGATGGTGATAGGGAGAGTAAGAATTGTGATGAATAACTGTTATGGTGATGATAATACTACTGTTATACTGAAATTGATGATAACAATAATGACCGTTATGAGGATGATGATGTAACAATAATGATGATTATAATGATGATGATGGTGATGATGATGGTGATGATATTGATAATATAAGAATGATAGTAATAATCATAATCATTATCATAATGATTACGGTGATATTGATATTAATTATGATATTGATAATAATAATGATAATGATAATAAAAAAATTAATAAAATAATGATATTTTCGTCTATGTCCATTTATCAGCTACTTTTCATTATCCTCATTTTCGTCTATAGGGAGGATAAAAGAGCAATTGTATGAGGGAAAATATTGTCAGTGCGTTTAATTTTCATTCTCGAATTGCCTAGTAATAAGAAAAAAGTCGGGGAATGAAATATAAATAGATATATGAAATGTCCCTCAGAAAGTTGTGCGAATAAGCCGTTTCGAATCCCCACAACACTGATTCGAATTACTGTGTCGTATAGATTCAAAGCAAAATTTACTCCTCTTTTATACATATTTTATCCCTATTATTATAGAAGTTTACGCATCTTTCTCATCTTCCATTTTTATAGTCTTAAAAAACATGAAAAGGGAAAAAAAGTTTAGAAAAGCCTTCCCTAATTTATCTAAAGAAAATGGCGGTCATTGAAGCTACGGAAATCTGTGTTGTTTTGGAAAATAAAGTTTGATTACAGTGGTGTTTGTGTTTCCGGATATATTTAACGAATATTCAAGTGATAACCCTATAGTGAAGTCGTTAGAATCCCAGGAATAACACGAAATACAGTGATGTGTACGAGTGTATTAAGTGAAGTGTAGTGACCTCAGCTTCAGATGTTCCACCTCTTCACAACCACCTTTCTCCTTCGTCTTAAGGTAAATCCCACTTGTTTTCTTTATTTTTTACAGGATATTGTGATGGATGAATTAGTAATTGGGAAGGGAACCGCGTTAGGATATTATTTGTTTGTTTGTTGGTTCATACGGCATTTTTGTGTTTGTTTGTGCGAATAAGATGGGAGTCGTTCGTTCGTTCGGTTCGCTGTGTCGAATTTTCGGGGTACCGAATCTTCCTCTTTATTTTGTTTTTCTTTTCTTCTTCGTGTCGTTGTTGTTGTTCTATTTATTTCTCTTTTTCTGTTTTCTTTTTATTCTTTTTCTTGCGTTTTTTATTTTTCTCTCCTACACACACATATTGCTCTACCTTGCATGAGAAAAAAAGTGTATATGTATTTATTTACGTTTTGGTAATAATTTAACGGCGGCGAAAATTTACGAGTTAAATGGGCAATGAAAAAGCAAATATGTTCAAATAACGTTTATTCAGAATATTCTGTGGCAAAAGCATTTACTGTGAAATGATATAAACGGAATTATATAACTTTAAAAACGTTCCGCTGATATATATATATATATATATATATATATATATATATATATATATATATATATATATATATATATATATATATTCTGTGTGTGTGTGTGTGTGTGTGTGTGTGTGTGTGTGTGTGTGTGTGTGTGTGTGTGTGTGTGTGTGTGTGTGTGTGTGTGTGTGTGTGTATGTGTATGTGTACATGGTGTGTACATATATGCACACACATGTGTGTATGTTATTCATTTGCTTTATCTTTTCCATTATCCGTAACACACACGAATCTCGCCTCTATTCCCGCCAGTCCTGTCTGCCGAATCAAATTCATGATTATTGCTCGCTTTCAATTTTTCCTTCGACTGGCTCATTGGAAATCTATGATTATTAAGTCAATGCAGGCGCTCGTGGTGTGTGTGTGGGGGGGGGTGTTTGTGTGTGGGTGTGGGGGGGGATGTTTGTTTGTGTGTTGTGTGTGTGTGGGGGGGGTGTTGTGTTTGTTTGTGTTTGTGTGGTGTGGGGGTGTTTTTGTTTTTGTGTGTGTGTGGTTTGTTTGTTTGTGTGTGTGTGGGGGGGTGTTTGTTTTGTTTGTGTGTGTGTGGGGGGGTGTTTGTTTGTTTGTTTGTGTGTGGGGGGGGTGTTTGTTTGTTTGTGTGTGTGTGGGGGTTTTGTTTGTTTGTGTGTGTGGGGGGGTGGTTTGTTTGTTTGTGTTGTGTGGGGGGGTTTTGTTTGTTTGTGTTTGTGTGTGGGGGGGTGTTTGTTTGTTGTTGGTGTGTGTGGGGTGTTTGTTTGTTTGTGTGTGTGTGTGTTGGGGGGGTGTTTGTTGTTTTGTGTGTGTGTGGGGGGGTGTTGTTTGTTTGTGTGTGTGTGTGGGGGTGTTTGTGTGTGTGTTGTGTGTGTGTGTGTGCGTGTTTGTTTGTGTGGTGTGGGGGGGGGTGTATGTGTGTGTGTGTTTTTGTTTTTTTGTATGTGTGTGTGAGTTGTTTTGTTTGTTTGTGTGTTTGTTTGTTTGTTTGGTGTGTGTGGTGTGTTTGTGTTGTGTTTGTGTGTGTTTTGTGTGTGTTTTTGTGTGTGGTGTTTGTGTGTTGAGTGTGTGTTTTGTGTGCGTGGCGTGTGTGGTGTGTTTGTTTGTTTGTGTGGTGTGTGTGGCGCGTGCGTGTGTGTGTGTTTGTTGTGTGTGCGTGTGTGTGTGTGTGTCTGTTTGTGTGTGTGTGTGTGTGTTTGTTTGTTTGTGTGTGTGTGTATGTGTTGTGTGTGTGTCTGTTTATGTGTGTATGTTTGTATGTGTGTGTGTGTTGTTTGTGTGTGTGTCTGTTTATGTGTGTATGTTTGTGTGTGTGTCTGTTTATGTGTGTATGTTATGTGTGTGTGTCGCGTGGGTGTGATATAGATTTCCATTGTGATTTATATAACTATTCCTTTTTAATCAAAATAATATGTCGATTTATCCCATTTTCATGGTAGTCGCTATTCTAAAATAGTATTTTCTAATTTGCATGTACTGTGTTTTTTATTCTTTCGTGCAGCTGTTTTTTTTTCTTTTTTTGTCTTCTTTTTAAAAATCTTTCCAATGACATTACATGTTTGGCTTATTTGTTCTTTTTAGAAATATCTTTTAACCATTTTGTCTTTTAGAACTGACCCAGAAATTATCTTTTTTTCAAATTCAGTAACAAAATATCTGCAACGTTTCTCAATATGATTTAAATTCTTTTATTTTTACTTTCATTTTCACTTCGGAAGCAGAATAAAATGTCAAATAAATATACAATTGGTAACTGGAATAATAAGTTTCCACATAGTGATTTCTGGGTGTTTTACCTAAGTTACTTTTGATCATACTTCGAAAAAATAAAGAGTGTTGGTTTAAATTGATATTTTGCAATGGATTAAGTAGGTAAGATTGTATGTAGATATGAATATATTGCCTTATTAATACCTAATTTTCAATGCCATTATCAATATCATTATTGTTGGTTTAGTTACCAGTGTCATCTTAGAGATATTATTATTATTATCATTATCATCTTTAGTATTGTCATTATCGTCATTATCATTATGGTCAGCATTAGAGCTATCGACATTATCACCGTCATTATCATTATCATCATCGTTATTTTTATTCATACTTTTAATGCGTCTAACCTTAGGAAAGAAAAAATAAACTAACTGGAAACTCATCCCGAAATGTGAAGGACTCCGATTCGCCAAAAACTTTTTAAATTATTATATTATTATTATTATTATTATTATTATTATTATTATCTTATTCTAAATTAGCTATTATCTAAGACTTGTATTTACACGTGTTTGGTCATGTTATCAGACTTCGTATAACAATATTTTTTTATTCGCTTTTCACGCTATTTCATTATTTTTTAAAAACTCAGTTAGAGATTTTTGTGATTAAGCGGAATTGCTCCAGATTTTGCCATTTTTTTATTTTCTGAGATTAGACAAATTGTAAAATATCACTAAAGAGAATATAACATTTTAAGTACATTTATTGACGTAAGTTTTTTTCCTCTTTTTTCTGATGTTAGGCAGAATATACGTACAATTAAAGAAAGAATATATCTATCTATCTATTATATAATATATATAATATATATATATATATTATATGTTATTATGGTATTGTGTAATACAGCTACTTTTCTTTTCTTTTTTTTGTCTTTTTATAAGTATATTCATTAACGTTATTAGGTTACTTTATGACCTCTGACGTCAACACAATTATATTCAAACCATTAAACCGTTAACGTACACATTAAACTCTCACATCACACCCGAAGGAAAATAAATCCACATCAGTATGTTGTATCGTATATTTGACTGATCTCATGACACCTACCAACACTGTTTTACCCTGGGTGTCACACACAGAGGTTAACCGGTGTAGGGACCCCCATTAACACATATAATAACATTTTCGAATCCGGAGGTTTAAGCCTGTGGGGGGGTTAAATCTCCTTCATCGTTATTTTAAAATTTAATTTTTTGTTATCTATATATAGTTCTACGCAGAAGGTTGACAGGAAATGGTTTGTTTTGTTTATCATTAGGATCTCTAGGTTCGTAGCGTGGCATGGGGGATTTTGCGCGGGAAAACGCCATGTCAGCTGGGAGGGAGGGGAAGGAGGAGGAAAGAGGAAGAGGAGGAGGTAGAGAGGCAAGGGATGGAGAAGGAAGCGGAGGGAGAAGAAAAGAAGGAGGATGCGAAGGAGAAAAGGGAGGAGAAGAGGTAGAGAGGCAGGGGATGGAGAAGGAAAAAGAAAGGGAAGGAGAATGAAAGGAAGAGGATGAGGTGGAGAGGAAGGGATGGAGAAGGATGAAGATGAGAGAGGAAAAAGAAAAGAGGAGAAGTGGTGGAAAAGGAACAAGAGAAGAGATAAGAAAATGATGAAAAGAGGAAGGGAAGAAGAATGAAGAGTAAGGATAGGAGTAAGAGAAACGAAGGAAGAAAAAGAAAAGGAAAAATATCACAAAAGGAATAGAAGAACAAGGAAGAGAAGACAAAAAAGAAAGGCCGAGAAGAGAAAAGGAAAGCAAGAAAGGAAGACAGAGATAAAAGAGAAAGAGAAAGAGAAAAACAAAAAACAAAGCAAAGAAGACAGGGATAAAAAAGGAAGAGAAAGAGACGTAAAAAAGCAAAAGAAACACGGATAAAAGGAATGAGAAAAAAGAGTAAAAAAGCAAAGAAGACACGGATAAAAAGGAAGAGGGAAGAGAAAGGAATCAAGAGCCGATAAAGGAGAGGGAAGAAAAGCAGCACAAGACACACACACACACACAACAGCGAAACACAAAGCACGAACACCGAAAATACCCATTTGACATCAAGTGTATTTATCATATGTATAAAATTATGAAACCTGGGAACCACTGTCACTGTCGAGAGATTTATTGGAAAAGTTGTTTTCGTACTTGGACATAATATAATATTTTTCTCCTTTCCATTTTTATTATATATATATTTTTTTTTTGCAGACTTGATTATTGAGAAGAAAAGTCTTTATTATCGAGGTTAAGCATTCAATGCTATCTAGACTTAACACAAGCTCTTCATACAACACAGCAAAGGTTTTACATAGAGAGTTTTAAGCCTCTGTTGTTGTCTGTTGTGTGGTGTGTGCCGTGGTGTGTGGTGTTGTGTGTGTGTGTGTGTGTGTTGGTGTGTGGTGTGTGTTGTGTGTGGTGTGGTGTGTGTGTGCGTGTGTGCAGGTGTGCGTGTGCGTGTACGTGTGTGTGTGGTGTATGTATGTATGTATGTATTTTATGTATGTATGTATGTGTGTGTGTGGGTGTATTTTTTTTTTTTTTTGAGTTTTGATGTTAAAAAGAAGGAAAAAAAATGTATTGGTCCTTCTGGTAGATTTTTTGTCTTGTTGTGGGTTAAAGGACCCTGTATGTAATGTTTGATATATTTTATTAATAGTAGTAATAGTAGTTGTAGCAGTTTTTATGATATTTTACTAATTCTTATAAATTTTATTATCTTTTTTGCGAATAAAAACGTTTTGGTTTATGTTATTCATGTTTTGTCAAATATTTTATTTCCCAAATGAGGCTTTAGGTGAAGAAATAAACGTCATTTTATAGACACTGCTTCGTCCAATATTTATTATACGCCTCGATTTCACAAATAGATTTTATTATAAATCCCAACTTTATATCAAGTCATAAATCTTGAAGAAATACATTGGGAAAACGATCACTTATTGCCCGCATTTTTTTTCTCTCTCGCAAAAACCGTTAAGTGTCAAATTTGAATATACAGAACAAACGAGGCAAGACTTTTAAAAAATAAAATTAAAAAAATACACGAAATAACTGCTCTGTAAGCCCGCAGTGCCACTTGAAATTTAAACGACATTCACCAACAACGAGTTTCAAGAGGAACTAGAACTGCATATACGATCCTAAAGAAAGAAAGAAAAAAGAGAGAGAAAGAAAGAGACAGAGAATATTATGTAATCGTGGGGCAAGAGAGATTATAGATTTCCTCAGGGTATTAATGAGGGGAAAGAGGTAAAAAGGTAACGAAGGTGGCGGTTAAGCTTAAAAAGTGAATTTAGGTTACTAGGATGGTACCTGGGTTGGGGTCGATTGACGGGGAGAGTGCCAGGGGAAAAAAGTGGGGCAGAAGGAGTGGGGAGCAAGGCAGGGGGAAAGGTGGGGAGCAAGAGGTTGGGGTGAGTGCCAGGGGAAGAAAGAGGTCAGGGCGGATAGACCGGGAAAGTGCGCGGGGAGTAGCGAGGGGGGGATGGTGTAGTGGGGAAAAGAGGTGGGGTGAGGTTAAGGGGACAAGGAGGTGGTGGTAGAGTGCGGGGATGAAGATGGGGAGAGTCGCAAGCGGACAAGAAGAAGTGGGGAGAGTGCACGGAAAGTGGGGACGAGTCGCAGCGGGAAGAGATGGGGAGGAAGTGCACGGGAAGAAACGCGGTGGGGACGGAGTTGCAGGCGGAGCAGGATGGGGCGAGAGGTGCAGGGGAAAAGGTGGGGCAGAAAGGTGGCCGGAGAGTGGAGGGGCACAGAAACTAGGAGGAGAGTGCCAAGGGGAAAAGGGGTGAGTGTAGGAAAGATCGGGGAAAGTGCGGGGAGAGGAGGTGGAAGTATGGAAAGGTGGGCAGAGTGCAATCGCACAAGGGGTGAGAGTGCAGGGGAAGAGGTAGGCGGTGGAAAATTTCAGGGGAAGAGGGTGTGAGAGTCCAGCGACAAGAAGAGGCGGGAAAGAAGAGAAGAGGAAGGAAGGGCCGGCAGAGAAAGACAGGTATAGAACGGAGCCGAGCGGCGGCGCTCAAGTCCTCGCCTCGAACCCCACTCACATGGCTGCTGTTTCAGTGACGGTTGATGGCTAGGTAATCTCTTATCTACTTCAAAATTTCGAAGACACATATCCGCACACAGCAGCCACACACAAGACACAGACAGACTACGTCGACATCAGACGATATATACTATGAACATCGGATCATCAACATGTTTTTTTTCCTTCTTCTAAACCACACCTACGGGAAGCACAAGCGGCGAAGGAGAGCCGGAAAGCCGGGGGCGGAAGCAGGCTGTTCCCACCGCCACCCCTGCGGCACATGACGGCCTGAGCGACACTTTTTACGGGAACAACATTAAAAAACCGAGGCTCCACGCACAGAGAGGGACGAGGGAGAAGAGAGAGAACACTATATAATATTCATGAACACGTACTTCTTGATGAAGAACAGACCACAGGAGAGAAACGGTGAACAACCAATAACAACACAAGAACGACTTCTCGTGACGGTAATTCTACTCACGAACGAACGACCAAACATGCTATAAAACGTCACTTTATTCATCCTCGTATACCATTTAACACCACCGACACAGTAAACGGCTGACCTTTCAACCGTAATGAACAGAAATACGTATATACAAGTGATATTTACCTATTCTACCGAACCTTACAAACTATCGTAAATATCAAAATATTCATTTGTATTATGCTGTGACCAAAATATTTCTCACATCCCCGACCCACCATTAAAGCACACGTTGCACGTACATTTAACCTTAACTGTAAATGATAACTCTAATATTTTTTAAATACATTGGGATATTCATTCTACAACATATTTTATCAGTGAAATAATTCCTAAAACGAAAAAAAAAGGAATCGTATGTCGATGACCATCCTCTCATGGCACCTTAGGCATCTACACCGCGAGAAAAAGAAAAGAAAAAAATGACGATCGGAAGTCCCTTGTAAAGCAACGGCCAGCGCGCCAAGTTGGCGGGAAAGACAGTTTGGTTCCGGAACTACTCTGTTTTCCCCTCGTTAATTGTCCTTTTCACTGGTCGGTGGTCCCTGGTCTGTTTGCTTCACAACGTAATGGAGGAAAAAATGAGGAGAGAGAGATTTGCGGGATTATATTAGGGCGCAATATTAGTTGGGGATTTTGGGTGGTGATGGCCTCAACGCATCACGCACATTTGTCCTAAAGATTCTAAGCTACTAATTTTTAAAGCATAAATAAAGCTACAAAGATGATGCCTTAAATCTTACTTTACAATTACACGTTATAATTACTCTCTTCAAGCAAACAGTGGGGCGGAAATCATATAGAATAAACCGCCTTCCTACAATGTATATATATATTATATATAATATATATGTATATGATATATATTATTATATATATACGTATATATAAATCCGTTCTGTATCGTNTATAAAAATTGAATCCTCCCCTAAATTCTCATCCATTTCCCTGTTTACAAACATATAACAAACATCCACACCAATACGTTAGACCTCCCCGAGAACCCCAACCATAACCTTTCATTCATCAAAACACAACTCGCCCTAACCGAACAATACATAAAGACAACTACCAGCAACGCACTGTACCTTTGCAACGGCCGGTTGCAGCTCCCACGCGATCGCCAACCATTGCAATAGACTAGTGAAAATACAGCATCTTAATTTGAATATCTTCAACTATGCGATTTTTTTCAAACAATTGCAATCTCAAAATCGTGAAGAAGGAATAATTCCATGAAATAAAGCTTGGATGTCGCATTACAAATGGTCGTTTTTCCATTGACATACTTCAAGCTCCTTTGCAATGAATTAATGAAATTAGTGGGGATTTCGTGAGGTTCTTCATAATGATCGGTAGTTTGCAAGGGGAACAGCTTCGTTCGAGTTGAATGCATTCCTTGGTTTGTCGTTTCCGCTTGCGTTGCAACTTAGTCTTACGTGTGTTCCCAAAGAAATGCCTCAAATATCTTCTAGTGACTTGGATATGATGATATTATGTCGATGATATTGATGATTAACCAAGATAACATTGAAAAAAAAGAGTCAGTAATGTATGAATTTTTAATTTGCATGGTACTTCATAGTGATGATGATAGTGCATTGGGTGCATGCTGAATGATGATTATCCATAAATGATTTACTAGATGATGGGTGACGTTGAGTGAATGGTGATTAATGATAATGATCGCTGATTGATGATGATGAAGAGCGGAGACGGAGAGCGAAGATAAAGGACGAAAATTGATGATAATGTACGTGATGATTTTTCAAATTACGGATTGACGACCTTTTCTTGCAAGAACAACCCCTTCCTGCAAATCGCCAAAATTCCACAAGAACTCACCCAAAAACCAAAACAAGACCACCACTGCAATTGCACCAACCCCCCTCCCCGCAAACACTCCCCATCCCACTCATCCCAAAGCAACAGATTTCCTCAACAGATTCTTCAAGAAACAGGTGTGGTCTCAAGATCCCCTATGGCTGGCACAAGGTCTTTTGGTGAAGCCTTAAAAAAAATCATCATGAAACGACCTATTTAACTCCTCCTCAAAAAAAAAAAAAAAAAAAAAAAAAAAAAAAAAAAAAAAAAAAAAAAAAAAACAAAAAAAAAAAAACAATGTTGCAGCCCCCATGGTTGCCAAAGGTAGGCGTAGGTTGATTTTTATCCCCAGAAGCGTGGGGCGGGGTATGGGGGCATATGTCAGAGCAGAGAGATGGCGTGGAAGAATAAGGAAAAAGGGGGGCATGGGCGAGACCCGGGGGAATGGAGAATGCGACACAGAGGTGGGTATCAAATAGTTAGGAGAAGAGAAGATTTGAGGAGAGGAGAACCAGATCTCCATACAGCCGCAAGAGAGAGAGCAAGAGACGAGACGAGAGAGAGGAGAGACGGAGATAAACAGAGAGAGAGAGAGAATCGAGACGAAGGAGAAGAGAAGAGATGTGAGAGAGAGGAGCAGAAGAAAGAAAGAAATGAGGAAAAAAGAGAGAGAAAAAAAGTTCAGAAAGAAAGAACAAGAAATGAGAAAAAAAAGTAAAAATTAAAACAAAGGAAAAACAAGAACGGACAGAAGGGAGAGAAGCAAACAAGAGAAAAAAAAAAAAGGGAGAGGAGAAGGACGAGGGAAGGAGGTGAAGGGGTGTGGAGGGGGTGGGATGGGGGTGGAGGGAATGGGTATACATCAACAACCCCCCTTTGCCTCGCCCTGTCCGACCACCCCCAACCATTCCTCCATCACAGGGGATCCTCGTGGGAAAACCACCCTGGGTATAAGTATCTCCCAGAAATACTAAAATAATTTATTTACTTATCTCTAAATTCACTTATTTACTTATCTTGGGTTATAAGTATCTCCTAGAAATATTCAAATCACTTATTTACTTATCTGCAGTTACTGCGGTATAAGTATCTCCTACAATATACTAAAATAACATTTACTTATCTGCGCGTTACTGGGTATAAGTATCTCCCAGAATATTAAAATCAGTTTTTACTTATCTGCGTTTACTGGGGTATAAGTATCTAGAAATCTTAAAAATCACTTATTTACTTATCTCGTGTAACTGGTATATAAGTATCTCCTAGAAATACTAAAATCACTTATTTACTTATCTGCGTTTAGGTATAAGATCCTCCCAGAAATACTAAATCAAGTTATTTACTTATCTGCGTGTTACTGGGTATAATATCTCCTACAAATACTTAAAATCATTATTTTACTTATTCATTTACTATCACGTTGCCTTGTTTGCTTGTTTGGTTTGCTTTTATCTGTTTATCTTTTGTTTATGTTTATATATATGTGTTATGTTGTTATGCTTTTGTTTAACTATCTATAATCGCCCAGAGATGTTAAAATCACTTATTTTTTTTATTTATTTTAGTGCCACGTTTGACTTTTTTGTTTGTTTGTTTGCTGTTGTTTGTTTGTTTCTCTATTTGTTCTATATTTCTGTCTGTTTGTCTGTCTATCTGCCTGTGTATGTATCTGTGAATGTACGCTTGTATGTATGTATGTATGTATGTATGTATGTATGTATGTATGTATGTATGTATGTATGTATGTATGTATGTATGTATGCATGTATCTATGTATCTACCTACCAATCTATTTTTTTGGGGAGGAAGTCATTTTTTTTTCTTCTGGTTCTGAACATTCAATTATCTTCAGTTCCATCATTTTGTTGCGCGTACGCATGAGTGCACACACACACACACACACACACACACACACACACACACACACACACACACACACACACGCACACACACACACACACACACACACACACACACACACACACACACACACACACACCACATACATCAATTCATTTAAAAAAATAAAAAAAAAACGTCACATTAATCCATCATCGGTTTCATTTCGTAAGCAAGTTAATAAAAATAAATCCCACAAAACAAAAATTGAAATGAATGAGCACCAGAAACGCCAATGTCTTACCAGCAGTGGAGCGTGAAGAGGCGGTGTGTGCGTGTGTGTGTGTGTGTGTGTGTGTGTGTGTGTGTGTGTGTGTGTGTGTGTGTGTGTGTGTGGTGTGTGTGTGTGTGTGTGTGTGTGTGTGTGTGTGAAGAGATGAGGAGAAGAGAGTTAGTATAACATAATCAGCGTATTACATTCTCAAGGAAACTTTTTTTTCCTTTCTTTCTTCCTNCCACCCTACCCCTTCCTCCTTACCTCCCTTCGCCCCCCTCCTCTCCCCCCCCCTTCGGAGCGTTCCTCCCCCCACCCCTTCCCTCCACTGTTCCTGCTACAATTTCCTAACGCCCTCCCTTCTCCCCTTTCCCACGCGCACCTTCCCTCCCCTTCCCCCCCGCCCTTCCCCCACCTCCCCCTCCTTCGACACCTCCCTCCTCCTTCCCACTCCTCCCCCTTCACTCCCACCCCTTCCCCACCCGACTCTCCTCCTTCACCTCCTTGCCCCTCCTCCAACCACCGAGGCGCCACTCCCTGACAAACGACCAGTTCGTGCCGAGCCCAGCCTTCCGAATCAAAATTCATCGAAAATTGAATCATCATGGGCCAATTTAGCCGGAGCTGGGGGACGCGTGCGCTAAACGAGGTTGGGGGGAGAGGGGAGAGGGAGAGGAAGAGGGAGGAGGGAGGGGGAAGAGGGAAGGAGGGAGAGGGGAATAGGAAGGAAGGAAGGAGAGGGAAGGGAAGGGAGAGAGAGAGGGAAGGGGAATAGGAAGGAAGGGGGAGAGGGGAAGGAAGGGGAGAAAGAAGGAGGGAGAGGGAAGGGGGGGGAGAGGGGAACGGGGAGAAAGAAGGGAGAGGAGGGGAGGGGAGAGAGAGAAGGATGGAAGGAATAAGAAGGGGAAGGAGAGGGGAAGGGGGGAGAGGGAAGGAGGGAGGGAATAGGAAGGAAGGAGGGAGAGGGGAAGGGAGAGAGAGAGGAAGGAGGGGAAGGAGGGAAGAGAAGCGAGAGAGGGGAAAGGGAAGGGGGATGTGGTAGAAGGGAGAGGGGAAAGGGGAGAAAGAGGAATAGAGGAGGGGAAAGAGAGAATGGGACAGAGGAAAGGAGAGATAGGGAAAGAGGGGAAAAGGGGAATGGGTGGGATAGAAGAAGGGAGAGGGGAAAAGAGAGAGAGAAGGGAGGGTAGAGGAAGAGGAGAGAAGAGAAGAAAGGGAGAGAGAAGAGAGAGAGAGAGAGAGAGAGAGAGAGAGGAGAGAGGAGAGAGAGAGAGAGAGAGAGAGAGAGAGAGAGAGAGAGAAGAGAGAGAGAGAGAGAGAGAGACAGAGAGACGACAGACAGGCAGACAAGAAAGAAAGAAGAAAGATAGAAGGCAAATGAAGTGAGAAAAAGAAAAGAAGGAGAATAAAACAACAACAACAACCATAAAAACAACAACGAATAAATAATAAGTGAGCAGACTGAAAAGAAAAAAAGGTTTATAGTGGAGAAAAGGGGAAGAAAAGAGGGCATAAGAAAGGGAAGAGAGAGAGAGAGAGAGGAGAATGAGGACGTAAAGAGAGGGTGATGATAGACAGAAAAATGAGACTTTAGCACGCACAGAACGGCCGCCAATCATATACTGTTGGACAGTGGATAGAGGGATAGACAGATGGATAGATTTAGATAGATGGATGGATGGATGGATAGATGGATGGATAGATGGATGGATAGATAGATGGATGGATGGATGAATGGGTAGATAGATGGATAGATGGATGGATAGATAGATGGATAGATAGATGGATGGATGGATGGGATGATGATGGACAGATGGATGGATGGAGATGAGATAGGATGATGATTAGATGGATAGATAGATGGGATTGGATGGGATGGATGGATACATGGATGGATGGATAGATAGATGATGGATAGATAGATGGATAGGAGATGGATAGATTGGAATGGATAGATGGATGGATGGAATGGATGGATAGATATGCGATAGAATGGATGGAATGGTATGGATAGATGATTAGATGGATGATGGATAGATGGAATGGATAGATAGATGGATGGATGGATGATAGATTTAGATAGATGGATGGATGGATGGATAGATTTAGATAGATGGATGGATGGATGGATAGATGGATAGATGGATAGATAGATGGATGGATGGGATGTGGATTAGATAGATTTTAGATAGATGGATGGATGGATGGATAGATGATATGATGGATGGATGGATAGATATGGATGGATAGATAGGGATGGATGGAAGATGGGAGATATTAAGATAGATGGAATGGATGGATGGATACATGGATGGATGATAGATAGATTGGATAGATAGATGGATGGATGATTGATAGATAGATAAGATGGTGGACAATGGATGTATTTATGAATAGTTGGATGGATAGATGGATAGATAGATAGATAGATAGATAGATAGATAGATAGATAGATAGATAGATAGATAGATAGATAGATAGATAGATGGATGAATTTAAGGGTGGATGGATGGATGGGATGGATAATGTAATAGGATAGATAGATAGATGGATGGATGAAAGGATAGATGTATGCATGTATGTATGTGTGGATGCATGGATAGATAGACATAGACAGACACATAGATAGCTGGATGGATGGATAGATAGATAGGTAGATAGATAGATAGATAGACAAAAAGACAGATAAGTAGGTAGGTAGATAGATAGATAGATAGATAAACCGATTAATAGGTAGACTGGCACAGTGAACGCAAAGAGTCAACCCAGATATTTAAGTAGACTGATAGATAGATAAATAGATAGACAGGTATGTAAAGATTTAGAGAGATAGACAGATATAATGATAATGACATTGATAATACTGATGATGATTGCAGTATTATCAACAATACTACTATTAATGGTAATAACATTACTAGTAATAACAACTGTGATGATAATGATGATTATTGTTATCATCATCATCATTATTATTAGTTATTATTATTATCATTATTATATCAGTAGGAATATATCTGATAATGATGATAATGATAATGATTATAAGAATAATAGCAATAATAATAACAACAACAATAATGATGATAACGATGATATCAATAATGATAATGATAATAATAATGATGAAAATAACGATATAATAACGATAACAATCCGAACTATAACAGCAGCAACAGACAACAACAGGCAACCGACATGATAAATGTTATCTCTCCCTTATCCCTCTCCTCGTTCACACTTCCCCTTCTCGCTCAATTACCTATCCACTATTTATCAATCATTCACTCCTCATTAAGAAACCGCTTACCTGGTGCTCGACAGGTAATTTTTTCCCTAATCAACGATCGTCTCTCTTCTCGTTCATTTTCCAGGTAATTGTTTATAGAAATTTTCTCCCCTGCTCCTCGTTGTCATTGCTGTTGTTATTTTTTTGTTGGTTTGTTGGTGTTTTTTTGCCTTTTCTTTTTTTTTTTTTTTTTTTTTGGGTTTGTTTGTTTTGTTTATGGTTCTGGCAATTTTTGTCTTTTTCTCTGTCTCTCTCTATCTCTGGCTCTGTCTCTGTCTCTGTCTGTTCTGTCTGTCTGTCTCTCTGCTCTCTCTCTCTCTCATCTCTCTTATCTCTCTCTCTCTCTCTCTCTCTCCTCTCTCTCTCTCTCTCTCTCTTCTCTCTCTCCTCTCTCTCCTTCTCTCTCTCTCTCTCTCTCCCTCTCTCTCTCTTGTTTTTTTCCCTTTTCTTTTCTCTCTTTATCTGTGTTTATCTTTCATACATCCACCCGACAAACGGGTTAATTATGTTTGTTTTCATTTTTGTTATAAATATTGTTGTTGTACAAGAAAGAGAAAAGAAGAGAAGACAAAAAAAAAAAAAAAATTAAAATAAGATAAAAAATAGAATAAAATAAAATGAAAATAATAAATAAATAAGTAAATAAGAAAACAATAAATAATAACGACAATGACGACGAACAGTAAACAACAGGAAATTTAGCGTCAACGAGAAAACACATTAGAATAAATATCTTCTTAATCATCTAGTAAAGTTAGGAAAAGTTTTATTAACAGTGTATGATAAAAAAAAAAAAAAAAAAAAAGATTAAGGTACCTATCAAACATTTAAATTCTTGATTTAAGATAGATACATGCTTGAACACTGAAATTTGTTTGGATTTTACAGGTGTGTTTTACCATTTCATCATTTTGTTAATTTTCGGTATATTTGTTATATTGTTCTAGATACTATTGTAATTAGTATTTAGTTATCATTATCAATTTTTCTATTGTCTTTGTTAACGATAATGGTAATTGTGGCTACTATTATTATTGTATTATTAAAAAAATGTATTTGCATTCATATTTACGCTCTCTATTTCTCTTCTTTTCTCTCTCTCTTTTCTTCTTTTCTCTTTCTCTCCTGTAATCTCTCTCGATCACACTTTTCTCTACTCTACTGTTTCCTTCCCCCACCCCCCTCTCTCTCTCTTTCTTTCTTATCTCTTCTCTCTCTTCTCTCGCTCTCTCTCTCTCTCTCTCTCTCTCTCTCTCTCTCTCTCTCTTCTCTCTCTCTTCTCTCTCTCTTCTTCTCTCCTTTCTCTTCTCTTCTCTCTCTTCTCTCTCTCTCTCTCCTCTCCCCTCCCTCTCTCCCTCTCTCTCACGCACACTTACAAACACGATATATGTACACGTAAGCATGTACGTACAGGAAATACATTCATGTCACGTTTTACGTTTACACGACATATGTACCAATATTCACGTATGCATTCCAGTGTTTATGTACGCACTTGTAACCTAGTAGCCGAGTGTTTTTGTGTCCGAGTAAGTGTAGAATATTAATGTATACACGTATGTACATCTACAGCTGTGGAGGAAAGGAATTTTTCTACATGACTTTGGTTCTCTCCTGTAGTACAGTATGTGCGCATAAGAGTATTGGGGAAGTGTAACTGCGACATATTTGTACATAAACGCTATTTGAGTACATTTTCTGTATCTGTCTCTGTCTCTGTCTGTCTCGTCTGTCCTGTTTCCTGTCTGTCTGTCTCTCACTTTATCTCCCTCTCTTCACTTTGATTTTTTTTACTTTTTTTTTTCTTTTACTGTTTATCTTGTCTCTCCTTTCTCTCTCTCTTCTCTCTCTCATGTCTCCTCTTCTCCTTTCTCTCTCCAATTCTCTTCTCTCTCTCCTTCTCTTCTCTCTCTCTCTCTTCTCTCTCTCTCCTTCTCACCGTCACACGCCTCTCTTCCCGGTCCGGTCTCGTCTCTCTTTCGTAGTCTCACCCTCGCTCCTCTCATTCTCCCTCTCTCTTCTTCTCTCCTCTCCGTCTCTCTCCCTCCTCTTCTTCCCTCTCTCTCTCCTCTCACTCTTCTCCTCTCTCTCTCTCTTCATCTCCTCTCTCTTCTCTCTCTTTCTTCCCCCCTTCTCTCTCTCAGTCTTCAGATTTCTCATTACTCTTCTTTTCTCGTCTTACTCTCTGTCTTGTCTTTTTTTTCATTTTCTCGTCTATTTTCACTTTATTCCTCTCTCACTTTGACTTTCTTTCTCTATCTTTCACTTTCATGCTCCTCTTCTCTCTTCTCTCTTTCTCTCTCCTCTCGTCTTCTCCTGTCTCTATCTTTTCTCTCTCCCTCACACCCGATGCCCCCCCCCTCGCCACGCTCTCTTCTCTCTCCATCTCTTCCCCTCGGTTTCTATCTCTCTTTCTCCTTAGTAGCACGGTACAATTTGAACAAAGATTTTCCTGAAAATATCCAAGATAATATCCTATTCCTTAAAAAGACGGTAATAATTCTTTCAATCATCAGTATCAGAGGTAACACCAACGTTGCCAACTACAGCTCCACCATTATGAATATTTATCGTTATTTGTGTTTGTTTCCATTTCCGGTTTTAACGTCAAAGCTTACGTAGTGAATATATAACTTTGTCTTATTTTATCGTCAAAGAATATGTATGAAATATATTATTCGCTTATCTTTTGTCGAAATATTGTACGAAATATATATTTCTTTATTTTGGCGTCGTCAAAGATGCGTACGAATCATCATCAATTCCTTATTATTTTATCGATCAAAGTGATACGTAACGAAGACACATATTTCTTTATTTTGTCGTCAAAGAATGTTTGAATTATCTATTTCCCTTTATACTCTATCG
>NW_020869901.1:203359-205859 GCF_003789085.1 Penaeus vannamei | reverse complement strand
AAAACGAAATAACACACACACACAAAAAAAAAAAAAAAAAAAAAAAAAAAAAAACGAGACGGTTCCTTATAACGGTGTTCCAGCCACCGCGTCCCTCCTCCTCCACCCGGTTATGCATACATTTTGCTCCCGGTTCATCTCCCGTCATTACTCACCTGGCCCAGCGTCAGTAAAAAATCATTTCCCTCTTTTTGTTTTACTCGCCCCGGCGCCCTTCAACCCGTGTTATACAATCAGGCGTCGTAAATATAAACTTGACCGTACGTTCCGGTCTCTGCTCCTTCGCTCTTTCTGTACGTTTATCGTGTTTGTTTTATTTTAGTCGTTCCTTTATTTTTAGTTTTTTAGTTTTTTATCGGTTTGATTTTGTGTCCCCTTCTGTATATGTATATGTATATATATATATATATATATATATATATTATATATATATATATATATATATATATATATACTATATATATTTATATATATATATATTATAATATATATATATAGTATATGTATAGTATATGTATGTATATATGTATATAATATATGTATGTATATATGTATCTATCTCTATATACACATATATCTTTTTTTTAGGGGGGGGGTTTCTTCTTCGTTTTCAGTTTCCGTATTTCTACCTTCATCTCCTTTCCTTCCGTTTTATTTTCTATTTTTTTATCTACATGCTTTTTCTTGCACTTTTTTGCCATCTCCCTCTCACTTTCATTCCCCTCTTGACTTCTATTCCCTCTCACTTTCCTTTTTCACTCTATCTCTATCTCCATATTTCCCTCTTATCCCTAATATCTACCGATACGCTCTTCTCACCTTTTTATCAATTTACCTCTGTTATTCCTCTCTCACTTATTCATATTTTCTGTATCTCTATCTGCGTCTCTTCCTTTTTTTTCATTTTTTAAAATCTTTACTGCGGTCTGTCTCTTTTATCAATCAACCTGTCTCATTTACTTTCATAATTCCCATGATCTCTTTCTGTATCTGCGCCTCTCTCGGTTTCCTCTAAATTCTGTAATCCCGTCTTTTCTATATTTATTGTTTCTTGTTTTTTATTAATCTACCTCTTATCTCTCCTCTCTTATCTTCATATTACCGATTCTTTTCTTCGTATTCCATCTATTTCTACTGCGAATTCTCTCTTTTATCTACCTCTCACTATCTCCATATTTTTTCGTTCTCTGTCTGCTGACTCTTCCAATTCTATAGTTTATTTCATTTCTATCTCTTACTACGGCTTCTCTTTTGTTAACTTATCTCTATCTCTCCCTCAATAATAATACCTCTTCACGTTTTACCAGTTCCTATCTATCACTAACCTTTCTACCAATTTACCTTTATCTCTCCTTTTCACTTACCTTCTTTATCTGCTGACCTCTATCTCCTTCTCACTCGCTTTTTCTTATCAACTTACCTCTATCTACTGATTCACCTTTTCATCAACTTAGCTCTACCTCCCTCTCATTATTTTTTATCAACTTAACTCTATCTCCTCACTTACCTTCTTTATAATTTACCTCTTATCTCCTTCTCACTTACTCTTATTAATTTACCTTCTCATCTCCTTCTCACTTACCTTCTTTATTAATTTACCTCTCATCTCCTTCTCACTTACTTCTTTTATCAATATCTTCCTCTCGCTCAGCTCATCATTCCTTCTCCAAGCTGTAATAAATACAAAGCGACTGCGGACTTAACGGGACTTCTATGTGATGCGCTCCTCAGACGTCTGCGCGGAGAGGGAGGGAGCGAATAGCATCGGCTGTTGAATGGCAAGCACTTCGTTTTGGTCGGAAAGTTCTAAGGGTTTTTGCTCTTTGTTTATTCTTATTCTTTTTTATCCTTCTTAATTTTTCTCTCTCTGGCTGATGGTCTCTCTCCGTCTTTGTCTTTGTTTTTTCTCAGTGTGTCGCTCTGTCAGTCTCTCACTTTTTCTCTTCTCCTCTCTCTCTCTCTCTCTCTCTCTCTCTCTCTCTCTCTCTTCCTCTCTCTCTCTCTTCTCTCTCTTCTCTCTCTCTTAAAGTTCGAGGTTTTGGTTTGTGAATACGGATAGTGAGGAGTAGTTGATGGAGGAGATGGAAGAGGAAGAGAAGATAAGTTGAGTACAAGGTGAAAAGTAGAAGAAGAGGAAGAAATATATAGAGACGAAAACGAAAAGACGGAAAAAAGAAGAAGCAGTGAAGAAGACGTAGAAGAAAGAAAGAAAAATGTAGAAGAATAAGTAGTAGAAGTGAAGAAGTCAGATAGCAGAAAAATTAAGTTAGAAACGAAAAACAGAAAGCGCAAGAGAATAACGTAGAAGAATACTAGTAAAGAAGGAGAAAAGCGAAAGAGGTAAGGTGAAAAGTTAAGAAGAAAAAAGGAAATAGAAGACGAAAAAGAAGAAGCGAAAGAATGGACGTACGAAGATAAGTAGAGAAGGAGAAAGAAGCAGAATAAATAGGTAGAGTCTGAAGAAGTACAAGAAGAAGAAAAGGAAGTAGAAGACGAAAAA